>JANHGL010005647.1:40112-56896 GCA_024611195.1 Ceyx melanurus | reverse complement strand
AATATTCTCCCTTGCCTGTTGTACAGGATCTAGGTGTGAGGGGACAGGCAAGTGGGAGGTGCAATGGTCTGAAGACACCAAGTGCCTCTGACTCCCACTGTTAGCCTGTGGTCTGCCCTCAGCTTCATGCAGAGAAACCACTGTTCAAACCACACAAATAATGCTGATGAATAACAACAAAAAAGCCCCAAGCTTCCTCGAGTGCCTGTGGCAGTACTGCAGCTAAGAAAAATCCTGTGAATATATACAAAGCATTGGTGATGATTTTATTTTCCACAACGATGCTGAAGACTGAAGTTTAAACTGGTTCTGAACCCTGGATAAATGGGTTCCTGGCAGAATATCCCTGACTCATTTCTGCTGTATCTCAGAAGCTTTGCTGCACACTCATACTGCTAGGAAGTGAATCTTTTCACTTTTGGATGTGGTTGTCATTCCTGTCCCAGGCCTGGAAGTGGCAGTGACAAGAAGGTGTGAGATACTTGAGCTGACTGTTTCCTCTTGCCAGTGAGCATGGTAATGGTTATTAAATGAGATAACAGAGCCACCACAACATGTGTCTCCTTGGGTTTTTTTTCCCCTCTCTTGCCCTGTTTTCAGGAGGAGACCTGGCTATACTATTTTATTATCTTTTTCCCTCTTCCAGAACACAGAGTAACTAAATCCCCTCTGCCATTTGGCACCTTCTAGTCAGGAAATAAAGCCTTCTCAGTTTTGGATCCAGAGCAGATAAACAGTACCCAGAGCCTTGGATTCTGCTCTGTGAAGTCAAATGGGACCTTTTTATTCAGCCTTGAGTCTTCCCTGTCTGAGCAGCACAATTCAGTGAGCTGGGGGCCTATGAGATTTTGAGGTAAAACCACAACAGCTGAGGATGGGGATTTCTGCAGCACAAATGAACTCTGGAGCTCCCCTGGTTCAGGTCCCCAAGGCAGGGATCATAAAGGTTCATCACCTGCCAGGGTTCTCCAAAGCTTTCTAGGAGACAATGCTTCTTGGTAGCCAAATAGCTGCATGTTCAGGGAATATTCTAGTTGCTGAAGGAGCAATAGTGCCTGAAGAGATGCAGGACAGGCACCCTGCAGGTCTCCACATACTGCTCATCTGGGTACATATTGACCTCAGGATCTAACATGTGTGCCAACCTGGAAGTCGACACTTCTACTTTATTTCTGCAATATTTTAGCTGGAAGTGTTACACAGAAATATTGCCATCTTTGCAGATGCACTGGAGTTGGCAATAAGGGAAAGTTATAGCTGCACCTTTTCTTAGATTTCTTGAAAGGCAGACAGCAAAGCTATTTATATCCCAGCTCTAAGCCTGCCTATAGACATTTTCAGAATCTTTCACATTCCATTCCAGCTTTGAGCTACCCTTTAATTTCTTTTTGCTCTTTTATCCTCATGGGATTTCTCAGATTTACTGGCCTGTCATGGATATTTGCTTTTGCTCTGTTGTAATTATTACCTTCCCTATATTTTTAGCCCTGGTGGCTCTCTACTGTATGTCAGCCACACTAAAAAGGAGAGAACTGTTTATAAGCCTCGCTATGGGGAAGGTGAATTTTAGGTTTAACAGCAGTGTCAGAACAAAATATTAACCTTATAATCTAATATTAGCTGTACCATCTTGCATTGAGGGTCTGTGAAAGATGAGCAACTCTTCTAAAGGGATACTCTCCATTAAAGTGAAAACATATGGAGACTTGCATAGATGAGATTAAGGTTTTAAATGTATAATCCTCACCCAGCCTATTCCTGGATTTCAAACAAGCTTCTGGACAGGCATTACTATACTTGTTATAATATCATTACTTTACAGGATGAATATTAAACTGGAAATCTTTTCATTTTGACTTTTTTTTTTTCTTTACTTCTTGATGAACTTTTGCTTCCACAGGATTCTCAAGGCTCACTATAACTTTGGATACCAAAATCTTTTCAGAAACATGTGACATTTCCCTTCTCTTGGTAAATTTTGAGGACAAGGCTGTCTGCCTGTTGTGAAATGGGAAGGTTAAAGCTGCCCAGGTTTGGAGGAACAGGGTATTTAAGGGCAAGGAGGACCAAGAAAAACCTGAAAAATTGAGTCACTTACTTTTTTCTTATTCTCCTCTAAGAAGAATAAGACCTAGAGACTACAATTAATCTTTAAGTCTATTCTGATTTCTCTGCCTATCATTTATTGAAAAGAGAACGTTGTCTTCTATGAATAAAAGTGAAGGTCTAATATAGACTGTAGAAGACCCATCTGTAATTTCTGTCATTATGATGCTTGGACCAATTTTCACTGTTGCTGGCAGTAACTAGCCAGGAGTATGTATGAATATTTGTCTAAAAAAAACAAAACAAAACACAAAACAAACCCCAACCAACCGAAAAACAAACCTGCATCTCATCACAAAATGAAACCCTGCTCACGGTTCCACTTTTTTGATGCCTGGTAGCCTTTACTCTTGGCTTTCTTCTCCCTCAGATGAATCATGTGTGACAAAGACGTTGCTGTCCCGGAGCTAACAAGTTTCTGCAGGTTTTGTGAAAAACAGCCAAGAAGAGGAGAGACTTGTGAACGCCTCCGTGAGGGGAAGAGCGTGGCAGAAAAGACTCTTCTTGGGGATCACAAAGCCCAGATGAGAGACTTTCAAACTCCCAAATGCTCAGACAAACAACAATTGCTCTTGGAGTTTATATGGGAGGATTCTGTTCCTCAGGTGTGGGTGGTTTTGTTGGGGTTTTTTCTGGATAGCATCTCTGATGTCTGAAGAAGGGATGAAATCATGCTAAAGTTGAAATTCTGCTAAGAGAGAAAGACTTACCCTGCCTGGGTCAGCCTGACTGAGTGCTGGAACCTTCCCTGCACAGCAATCAGTAGCTCACTTGATGGAAAGTTCCTTACCACTGACTTTTCTCACCCTCTTCTTGCCCTGGGCTGTCTTGTTGGCACGACTGTAACATCCATCATCATTAGCATCCACTTCTGAACTTCAAAAAAGAAATTACTGGGTTTCAAACCAGAGCAATCAGTCCAGGGCTACCCTCTACCCCTCACCACTGCCTGGGAAGTTCCTCAAATATCTGCTCAGCTGCACAACCAAGAACCCAAGTGACACATTCTCTGTACCTGGACAGATAATGTTGAGCTACAAATCTTGCCCTTTACGAGGCGTTTCACAGCAAGCAGTCATGGGAAGTTATTCCACACACCCCAGGTTTGAATTCTATAGGCAATGTAAAAGATCTGAGCCTGCAGAGATGAAGGACTAGTTCTGGAGAAGCTGAGTTTCTAACTGATTTGCAGAGGGATAGGAGGGTCTGTGAGTCCTGTTCTCATCTGTGATGGTGGTTCTCCTTGGGGAAGAGTACTTCAGAGCTGGGTATTGCTGCATTTCACTATCTGGAAGTGACCTACAAGGACTGCCCCATCCTTGATGGAAGCAGAGAACAGCACATTTCTGCTTCTCTGGACACTCAGAGTTACTCCTTAAGCTCATAGCTGATGGGGAAAACTATCCAGTGCAAGATGTCAGAAACAGAGGATCAGAGGCCAGAAAGTGAAAGAATTTTATACTTTTTGCCCAAGGAAGCACGTACATTTGATTTACTCATTCCTGCTTTATATCAATCAGAGTGCAAAAAAGAGCTTGCAAACCAGTCTTGGCATTTATTGGTTTTGACAGCATTAAGCAGTCAAGGTTCATAGCTGATTCCAGATTCCAAGGGATATTTTCATTCCTGAGAAAAAAAAGCACATCCACCTATCACGAAGACCAGTGGACATGTCAAATAGATCATTTTTCCTTGGTACCAGAAAGTCATAATGATATCCAGGACTGTTCAGAGGTGTCTGAAGACATGCTTACTGCTCTTTGTTCATTAGATACTCTTACACTCTGAAGCTCTGAATAACATCTGCTTCTCCTGACAGGATATCAGGTGCTCATTACCCAAACCAGAGATAGGGCTGTACATTGCTCATGTGAGGGGAAAGCAAGCAGAGAACAAGGAAGCAAAGATGAGAAACCTTGCCAATACTTGTAGCACATCCCTGTTCTTTCATCAAATTTCTGGGCTGGAGAACTGCCAGAGTATGGAAAGGAACTCGGGAGACATGTAAAGAGTGAGGGGGCAAAGGAAGTTAACACAAAGCTATTTGTATTTGATTTCCACAGGAATCATCACTGTCTGCCTTGGCAGAGGCACTGGCAGATTATGCACCAAGAGCAACAGCACATTTGGCCTCACATTGCACCCCCACCCCAGGATATGGCTGTCTGTCTCCAGCAGAACAAAGCACCTTTCCTTTAAAAGTCCAAGTTCCTCATAAAATCACAGAAAATAAGGGGTGAAAGTGACCTCAGAAACATCTTGTTCAATCCTCTCCTGCAAGACAGGGTCATCTCTCCTACATCAATCACTCCTGGGAGAAGCTCAGGAGGACTTCACTGATGGAAGGGGCTCTGCAGCCTCTCAGATAGGGGATCTCAGCACTGAGCTCTGCTCAGCCATGAAATACTTTCCATAACCAGAATTGCACTCACATAGCTCAAACTCCTGATTTCCATACCTGGGAATTTTATGCCTCAGCAGAAGTTCCTATAAGCTGGAATTGACTTGTGGCTATAACTGCTTGAAATCAGATATCTGCTGAAGCACCACGCTGAGTCTGGGTTCAAATTAATTCCTACATCTCTACTCTTCAGGCTTCTTGCTGCCCTCCCTTCTTCAAATAACTGTGACAACAACGACCTCGAAATACCCACTGCAGTGTATGACATTTTGATGGAATATGAAGCCTACTGGTCAAGTAGTACAAATTAAATTAATTTCATTCATGGATTTTAATTTACTTCCTACAGAGTGATTTTTTTTTTGGCATCCCAGCAAATGCCAAAGTCAATAATGACTGTCAGTACAACCTTTCAGTCCCTGAATCACATCTGCAAATCAGATCAGTTATTGCCTTAAAATGCATGTGCTGGTTTTTTGCTCAGCTCTTGGCACTGTCATTTCCCAGCCACACAAGTAGTCTCAACTATAACTTGTTCAACCAAATCTTGACTTTAGGAGTTCCTGTGCTACAGGCTGCACCATTTTCTGCTGCCTTCCCACCCACCACCATGGCTCAGCTCCAGCCTGGGAGTTGTGCCTCACCGTGTCAGGCCAGAGGTTTTGAACAAACACTTATGGGTACCTGAGGATGTCATAGCCCAAGGTCATCACTATCTAGGGCTACTCCTAGCTGGTTGATGAGCTGCTGTAACTGGGAAGCTCTGCACAGTTCTACTAGAAAGCAGAGCAGGGGAGACTGTATTACCCTCTAGGATGGGAGATTCTAGTGAGGTGGAAGTCGGTCTCTTCTCTTGAGGACAAAGTGATAGGAAAAGAGGAAACAGCCTTAAGCTGTAAGGGATAACCAGAGGAACCAGCCAGGCCCTGAATGCAAAGCTGCACCCACATGCTCTTCACCTCAGCTGCAGCTAAGCTCCACCATGGGCTCAAGCCAAGAGGAAATCTTGTTGACATAAACAATCATCTAGAAAAAAAATGAAGGGATTTCAAAAGAATTGTGGTTTTCAAATGGTAAGTGAAGCTAACAAAGACATTTCTGCTGATTTTCCCTGCAAATGATATGTATAGCTGCCAGTCAGTGAAATAAAAAACAATTTTCTTCCTTTTTGATGTGTTCAACGTGTCTTTTCCCAGTTGAGAGATTAGGGCTAAAGAAGCACAGTAGGAATTCTTCGGTTTGAATCGTCCTGAGTGACTTCAGTCTTTTGACATCTCTAGGTCTCGTGGCAAATATAAATGATATTCAAGGTCTGTACACTTTGTTCCCTGGTACAGTCAAAGACACATTTGCTGGCATGGAAACCTCTCTTCCTCTGCATTCTTCACCAGGCAGCACACCACTACTGTGTATCAATTCACAAAATGTTTCAGCACTTAAAATTGATTTCTGTTCAAGTTTCCTTAAAACCCAAGAAAGTACATTGCCAGGTTGCAATGGACACATTTCAGATTCCCAGCTCAGGCTGCCAGTTGGTTTGCAAGCCTCTGGAGTAGTCTAAATAGGACAGCAGCAAAAAAACCCTACTGTCCTTTGCACCAAACCAGGATGATTTGCATTAAAAAGTGTGTATTAAAGGTTAATTGGGTCATTATGTCCCGGGCCAAGATTCTTGACCCTCCACCTTTTGATATCAGAACGGCTAATATTACATTATTGAATTGCAAATAGGTAATCAATTCTTGAATTTAGGGGTGGTTGCATCTTTTCTTCTTTTCTGTATAATAAAAAGTAGCCAATGCACTTGAAATTTCTACAATCATGATTAAAAACATGACAAATACCCTCTCCATGATTTTTCTATATATATATATTTAATCTTATAAGGAATGCCTACAAATTGCAACCCTTACAATGATGCTTCTTTTAGCACCCATTCACCTTGGTGAACCTTCCAGCTACATCTACAAAGGTGACGGAACATCATAGCTTTTTTATTTTTCTTTTTTGGCAGGCTCAGTGTTCTGCTTTGGGGAGATTCTTAAATAACTTCATTGCACTGCTCATTTTCAGAGCTCGATGCAGAAAAGCACAAATCACAAAGCTCAGCTGCGTTCAGCTAAAACATTTTCTAAGGCTCTTGAACTTTTCAAGTAATCCAGGCCTGATTTACAGTTTCCTATAAAAGTCAAGCAGCATTTCAAGGTTCCATGAACATGTGTCACTGGCGAAATGATTCCATTTTGACTGCAGTTTGCTTCCTCTTGTCACCTTTGAACCCTGACTAGAAGAATGTCCATTTGCATTAACTAGTCTGACCTGCTGGGAAATGATCAAAACATTCACCCAAATCTCTCTGCAGCTTCACATCTTTCATTTTCAGGTACCTTTTAATGTTCCTTAATTCATGGCACGTGTATCACAATGCCTTTTGTTTTCCTGTGACCTCCCAAGGTAAGGTAGACACAGGACAGCCCGTGGTTAGTGAAACCTTTGAGTTCTTCTCACCCTGTCACCAGGGACCAGATTTCCCCACCACTTATGCAAACCAGGTTAACACTGCTGGCTCCACTGTAATTGCTTCCAGATTGCACTGATATTGGTTCTGGATTCTGATCTTTGCAACATTTAGTTGTAGATTTACAGCCTACTCTTTAAAGGAACCTCCACAAAAAACATTTTGCCACAGTGCTGATGACAACTGCATACCTCAAAATGCTGAGATTAATAATTTATTGGTATATCCCCATTGATTTCTCCCAAATGCATCCTGGACTTTATATCCCTTTTACAACATCCTCAGCATCCTTCAAGAATGATTAATGGAAGCTCTTATTTCCCTTCTCTGTGGTCCCAGTAGAGGGCATAATAGATGTCTAACTACCAAAATATTAACTTATTGCAATACAACACGAGTCTGGATCAACCTCATGGTCTTGTGAAGAATAGAAGCAGTTTGAGGAGGAAAAAAATCCAAAAACATTTCTCCCTGATAACTTTTGCCAACATTGGAATAGTTTTGTGATTTTGTCTTTTTTTAAATCAAAACTATTTCTTACAGTGAAACATCTCTAACAGACTCCAGTTGTGAGCTGTTCTGCATTATTAACTATGTTCTCTGATGCTGAATTCTGATATAAAATAGCTCCAGGTACAATATTAAATTGAAAAAATAAATCGTACTAATAAAGCTCTTAGTTCTAATGTATTGGGGGTTTTTTTCCCCAGCTTTGATACCTCCTAATAAAGCATTCTGTAGCAAAAACTAAGTCCTGAAAGAAATTAAACTGTGCAATATACAGAAATCTCAATCTGCCTTATCACACACTTTCTTATTCATAATATAGAAGAAAATTAGAGCTGTGTGACATATGCAAGAGGTTAAAGAACATAGACCAAGGAAAGCAGAGCTTACAATAGGAAAAAAAATAATGCAGGCTGCAGGGTACTTTACTTCTACATTCATTTGAACATCCCAATAAGTAAATAATAATTACTTGCAGTAGATTTTTTTTTTAATTGATAACTGGATTCTGAATAAATGAAGTGCATGTTAAGCATGCAATTATTTTACCTAGCTAATTCCTTGAAGTGGAAATAGCTGTGTACTTCTGCCCTTTTGGAGTGACATCTTCAGACGTCACTTGCTAAAATAATCGGTTTAAAGTATTTATCCTTAGTTTAAAACACTCCCAGCACCCTCTTCAAAGCAGTGTCTTAGGATCCCAGGGTAAGAATTGAGAGCTTTTCTTCTGCTGCCACTCCATCAGGAAGGGCAGAGTGCAGGGGATGCCCTGGTTGCTTGCTCTGCTCTCCCACACCTAACGTGAGCTCCATGCTGGTGGAGTCTTCTGAGCAATTCAGATTAGAATCAGAATCATCAAGGTTGGAAAAGACCTTTAAGATCATCAAGTCCAACCATTATTCCTACTCTACCCAGTCCACCACTGAGCCGTATCCCCAAGCATCACAACTAAATGGCTTTTAAACACATCCAGGGGTGGACTCATCCACCTTCCTGGGCACCTTGTTCCAGATCCTGACAACACCTTCAGTGAAAAAATTTTCCCTAATGTCCAGTTTAAACCTATATCTACTGCTCAGACCCCAAACTTCAAAATAAACCATCCAAATCATGAAGATACATTCTTAATAAGTATATTTTCCACCTAAGGAGAATTGTTTTCACTGTGAGGGTGATGGAGCCCTGGTCCAGGCTGCCCAGAGAGGTTTGGAGTCTCCTTTTCTGGGGAGATTCCAAACCCACCTGGACAATGTGATCCTGAGCAACCTGCTCTAAGTGAAGCTGCTTTGGCAGGGGAGTTGGACAAGATGATCCCCAGAGATCCTTTCCAGCCTCTACCATTCTGTAATTAGTAGGTGCATATAATAGCTAGAGGGTAAATTTCAATGCAAAAGAGGAACAAATTGTAATCAATGCTTTGGTAAGATCTTTTCAATCTTTCCTTCTTTTCAATAAGTCCTTCCGGAGAGGCAGAAAATTGATTCTTGACACTAACTGGAAGCTGTCCTGGCATGTTACAGGAATTGTACAAATAGCTGCTGGGTAAATATTCAACATATGCTTAAGAACAACAAGCAAGACTGCCAAATGTATTAACAGATCCTGAGTGCAACAGTACACTCTGTGGTGAGGTTAATGACCTGGGACACAATATCATCTTCCTGAGAAAGTGAAGAAGCACTGAAGTATGAATGCAAAAGAATCATAATATTTGCATAAACCCTGCTCAGGCTTCGACTCATCTTGGGTCAAGGTTTCAGTAGTTTGCAAACACCCACGGATGCACATTTTCTGTTTGTTCCTCCTCCTTTCATCTCGGCAAGGTCAGACCTCAGTAAGTCTTTGCCTTTGAACCATTCTTGAAACGATTGCAAAAATATACAAACAAGCTGAACAGAAAAATGCCTATCTGGAAGGAATTGTGAAACTGTTTAAAATTGATTCTCATCTCCATCACGCTGGTTAAACTTGATTCAAGTCTCCCTAATATAATCCTTATATTTGTGGTTTTCTGGCTGATAACATGAAAAGCAGAAGCATATACACTGAATTTAGCTATAAGTGGTTTTTAGTAGTTCTTGTAACACATATGCTGGGAGATGGCAACTCAGCAACCATCTGTGAATGGCTGGAGGTACTAGTAGCTCCAAATATTTACAGCTCATACTTAGACTAATAATAATACACACAAGCCCTTGTCATATCCTACATTATGGCATCAGCAGCAACACTCAGGATGCTGGAATACTGTAGCCAAAACTAAAGCAAGCAATGGGAACCTGGGTGTTTCCAGCAGGCTGCTCTGAGAGACACACTATACAAACCTCAAATGAGGCACAGGACCCACATTCATCACGAATTATTCAGGACCTGTAGTAATTTAGTGTTGCTTACAGAGCACAGATTATGAAGTCCTCTATAGTACCATCTACAGTGGTCACAGTTTGATGCTCTCAAGCAGGACCAACCAACATGATGCAGATCCCTATGCAGACACAGCACAGCCTGTCCAGACCAGCTGCCCAGGTAGAATACTGCTGCCAGGGGAACACTAAATCTTTGAAAACAACCAAAAAAAAAAAAAAAAAAAAAAAAAAAAAAAAAAAAAAAGAAAAAAAAAAAAGAGAAAAAAAAAAAAAAGGAAAAAAGAAAAAAGGAAAAAAGGAAAAAAGGAAAAAATAAAGAAAAAAGAAAAAAGGAAAAAAGAAAAAAAAAGAAAAAATAGGAAAAAAGAAAAAAAGGAAAAAAAATAAAGAAAAAATAAGGAAAAAACCCCAAAAGAACAGAGCAGAAGAGATCTTTCCACCATCAGTTAGAGCACTGAAATGGTATGTGGAAGGCTTCAGGTCTCAAGTTCAGTATATCCGATAGTTTTACAAAGCCGAGCAGTTCCTGCAGGAGAGAGAGAGATCCATGTGAAGAACTGGCCAGTCTGATTCACAAAAATAGAGCTCAGATTTTGATGACTGACACTTGAATCTGTGCATCAGATCCATCTCCAAATAAGATGTGGAAAAAAAAAGTTTGTAGGTGAATTCTTTAATCTCTTGTCAAATAGGTGATGGGTGGACACATCATCCTCATTCCTTTCTCTGTGGTCCCAGCCAGTAAAGATGCTCTGAAGAAATCAGCCTGTCCTTGTAGAAGAGCTGTTCCAGCCCTCCAATCATCTCTGTAGCTCTCCTCTGGACCCTCTCCAACACAATCATGTCTTTTTTGTGTTGGGAGCTCCAGAGCTGGACAAAGTATTGCAGGTGGGGGTGTCACGAGAGAGGAGTAGAGTGTCAGAATCACCTCCCTTGACATGATACCTTGCAAGCCTTTTGCCATGGTTACAGCAGCAATGAATTAATCTCAGCAGCATTTGAATGGTTATATCAAACATGCACTGGCTGAATGCAGAGCATGCAGATTGATTTATGCAGTGGAACCAATGTTCTCCTGAGCCTCGTGCCATGACTATCCTGGCTGCAATGTATAATGCTTCCCTCCTGGCCTGATACCTGGGATTTCTCTGCAAGGACTCAGGTACTGGAGAAATAAATATATGCAAGCAGCAGACCCAGGTACCTTTCTGAATCTGCCAGGATGCTAAGTCAGACTTAAACATTCCCAGATTTCACAATTTAATCCTTGCCCTCAGGAAGAAAAAAAAAATCACTCTGAGATACTTATTGTTTGTGCCTAAGTTCATTTCCCATGTAGGAAGCCCCATATGATGTGTACCCAGATAAAACAAATTACTGACAGTCACCCAGCTCCCCCATCACACAGACTCAGTTTGTCCAGTCACATCAGAGAATCTCAGTTGGAAATGGAATAGATCCCATCATCACAGTGCTGAAATTTACACCAGAATTTCTGTGGGTAGCAACCATTCTGTTTAGACCTTCCCAGTTCATTCCAGGTATTTTAGCTCAGCTCTAGCCTTTTATCTAATAGATAGTTAAAAATCAACTCTAAATATAGTGTAGTGTAACTATGTAATGATATGTTTATGTTCAGCTAGGGGAAAAAAAGTAAGTGAAAAGAGTAACAGTTAACAGTGTCACCTCCTGTTGTGCCCAAACTGTGAGATACAGAAACTGAAGACAGCCTGCATAAAATTAACAAATAGCTGATCTGTGGAACCATATATTCAAACCTGTCTACCAAAGACTCCTCTTCCCCTGCTCCCCCACTACATCAAGCTGTATTACTACTGAATTATGACAATATTTTAGCGATGCAAAAGAAATACCTGGAGATTCGAAACAGGCAATTTAAAATAAATGTTTAACTTTACAAATCCCACTCATTTTAACTACTAGAAAGCAATAAAGAAGCATGGGGATGGTTAAAGCTGCATCTGTGCTGAAAAAAATCAGTGGTTCTACAAGGGTTAAAAAATTATTTGCTCCAATAAGAATGAAGGATGGTGCAGTTTTAATTTATTTTTCCCTTTAAAAAAAATCAGTTATCTTATTATTGCACAAGGTATATGTGAATTTAATTTCTCACAACGACTCCTGCAAACTGAACAAACAGAAAGCCAGAAATAGACTCAAAACACAGACTTTGAATCAGGATTTCAGACACATAAAATCTGAATCTGGCACTTTGATAGAGAGTTTGATACAATAAAAATGACATTTCCAAGACTGATCTTCAGAGCAGTTATTTTTGAAACACTGACAACCCCATAATCCATGAGCATCTTATTCTGGGTTTTTTTGTTTAGTGTCTATTTCTGCCTTTGTTTTTTCTTTCTGAATCATTTGTAATGATCAGATAGTGGAGAGCAGTCCAGAACTTGACAATATTTTAATACTACTACCTGTATTAGTAGGGAGTTGCCACTCATAGCCAAAGGGTGCTCTGCATAAAATATATTATGAAAAAAAAAATATATATTTAGGGGAAATATGCTTGATTTTTATTAGAATTAGAATTCTTTTTGTCATGTGTTTATGACCATTGTTGAATGTAGGATATGGGGTCTTGTTCAGCCATTCCTTTGCACAGCACAAATGTCTTTTAAAAGTGTTAAAAAAAAATAAATTAAAATATTTCACAGGATTAATCTATAACAAAAAAAAATCAGTTAACATCCCTGTACCTGGAAAACTTAGGGTATAACTGGTTTGTATTTCTCTGCTATGAAAAATCATCAGAAGATGCCATAGAAGATGCCTCTGCTCGGTCTTATTTCTGCTGTGGATGGATGGTCCAGTGGTCTGATGGCCCAGAGGCTGAATTTGACATATCTTGTGTTCTGGCCATTGGATCTTTTTGGTGGCTTGCCAGAGTGGATAAATCTTCGTGCTGGTTTAGAGGAGCAATTTGGCCAATGCACAAAGAGAAGCACAATGGGGGAAGCAGTTGGCAATGCCCACAAACACCCCAGAATCTGCAGCATCCTCTGCAATGCAGAAACAAGTCAAAGGACAGGAGCAGAGAGCAGGATTCCAGCTTGATATGTCCACGTTTTATGTTCATTTTCCTGACAGCATGTCCCTCTTTCTGGGGCTGTGTGCTGATTTTTGGGGATTAAACTATGTTAAATATATATATAATATATATAAATAATATTTATATAAATAATATATATATATTTTAAATACAGAGAGCCATAATATTTCACTAAAGCATTTTCAAAAGCTTCAACCAATCTTCTTATATTAGCACAGAGTCAGATAAAAAGCCTCAAGTAACTGCAACAAAAGCATTGTTTGCTCTAGAGCACCTCTGTCACCTTCCAAGCCGTGTTCTGCAAAATAAATTTTATCTAATGGAGTTCTTGACCTTGCAGCTACAATTTCTAATTAAGTAAAGTTTAGTCAGTGAGCTTTTATTTTTTTTTTGATATTGAACTCCCCGTGTGGTGGCTGCTCAGCTCACTACCCAGCCGCCTTGGTTATTTTCACCAAAAACTTGCTTTAATAGACTCTGCAGCACCTAGAACAAGAATGGCACATACTGTATATTCATCATTTCCATGTCGATGAGGAGAAAACAAAGGGATAATTATAAACTGCATCTCATATTGTTGCTCTTACACTCGACATGTGCATCTTCTTTTTTTTTTTTTTCCCTTTTTTTTCTTTTTTCCACAGTAAAGTGATTCTGCTGTGGAGATAGCACCAGGTGCATGGGGGTGACCTCACACACACACCAAATCGGGAGCTGACATCCATCACACTTTGAAATTTTGGATTTCATCATTTCCTGATCTTTCTAAAGGGATCACAGCACCTGGCCCTCACAGCTGTAGTTCATTTAGAAAGCAATTTAAAAACCGAGAAAAAAGCAAATGACATCTTGCTGCCTCAGCCTTGTCATTAAGTATAGCAGAATGGCCTTCATTTATGAGACACATGGCTAAGAATTAGTATCTTTCAGTGCTTTCTCAAGTCGAGATTACAAAAGGTTTGAAAGGCCACTAAATAATTAGTAATATGACTGAGGTAAGCAAAAAAAAAAAAAAATTAAAAAAAAATTAAAAAGAAACAACCTCTCTTCTTCATGATGAAGAATATTGAGAATCACACTGACTTCAACACTTCCAAGTACCGTGGCCTTTGAGCATTTTGTTCCCACTATACAGTAAACCTTCAGCTTTTATTTCCTCCCCTTTTCATCCTCTGCAGCACTGGAGGCTTTGTGCATATATGGATACCTTCTCTGTACTGATAAATGCCTTTATGTACACAAACCATGTCTCTGCATCTGCAGGGGCTGACTTCACATTGCAGCTAAAGTGTGTAAAAGTTTTGCACAATACCAGCCCTTTCCCTTCCATGTTCTGTTACAACCTGCTTGTTTTTATGTTTTCCATTTTATTTTATTTATAAATTTATGGATTACTGTCTTGCTCATGAAACGAGTGGCTAATGACACTGGCTAGAGCCAGCTCTCACACAGGCAGGTGCTGTGCAAACTCTCCCCACTCAGCTCTGCCAAGGCAGCACAGACTGGCAGCATCCCTCCACCCCCCCTACCCCTCAGCCCCCTCTCCAGCACAGCCCCACGCTCATGCTGCCCTTCCAAACAGCACAGAATTTATTTTTTTTTTGAAGGAGAGTTCAAAAGGTTTTATTAATCTAAAATAAATCTGAATTTCCAAGTCTGAAAAAAAGCTCCCAGTCTTTAATGTGTGCCCACCCTATAGTCTGCAGTTTGAACCCGGGAGAAATCCTAACTGCCTAAATCATCTTGATGGGACTTCATGCTGGGTTCAAATCTGCACTGCCCAGCTTTGCACCCATCCCTTTATTTGGGTTAAGCTCCTAATTTTCTGGAAGTATTTATAAAAACAGGACTGTGTAGACAGAACTGTTTAACCCTGAGTTATTATCTTTCAAGTGCTGTCTCATAAGACACCCCATTCTTCATATGTATCCCATAAAGCTAATAAGGCAGCAAAAATCTCATTTATCCTGAACTGTACTGTTGGGTTTTGACTCAGCACCCTTGGATAGTTTGCAAGGATTGTACATGCAGATGTAGTTCAAATAATGACTCAATATTTATTTTTCTTTTTGTATCAACTACTATCTGCTGCGATTAGGTGGTTCAGGGAAGTGAAAATTGGCATTCTGGGCTTCCAAACTTACCTCTGACTCTTTCTCTTTAGAATGCTTTCAAGTTTACCACTAAAGAGGATGTCAGGATCCACAAGATTTCCATCAATCTCACTGGTCAGAGTAAGGCATCATGTTTTCAGATCTGGATCCCAGGAACTGGATGCTGGGACTTAATAACTCAGTGCTGAATCTCAGCCTCTTAGCAAGGATACCTAAATGAATTTTCACTTCACTCATTGCTGAAATCTTCTGGGTCTGAATCATTTACTCTAAAACTAAAAATAAAAAATCACAGTTGTATATTTAAAATAATTTTCACTTTGAGGTAAAAAATTCAGGCCTAGGAGAAAGTCCACCAAAATAATTTAATTCTTCTGTGGATTTCAGAAAGATTTGCATCATTCCTTTTCCTCTAACACCATTATCTCAACTCCCCCATCTCCAAGAAAATCATCTGTCTGAAAGGCAATGCTGTGTTTGAGTTAAACTACCCGTTGTCTTAGGACTCTGCTGATCAGAAATTCATTTTCCTGGGGGCCTTCTTGGCCTACCCTGACTTGGCATGTGGCTTCAGGCAACAGCAGGACACATCCTCTCACTGCCAAACAGTATTTCTGTCTCCTTTCCTAACTCGTTTCCCAAAATGCCACAACCACACCCAGCTCTTTCCTCCCAGAGTCTTATCTGACTGATTCCCCGTGTGGAGTTTTCACTAGTAAATAATCTCAGGGAGCTAAGTGATGTGTTCAGGAGGGGGTAGTGCTCTCAGAGGCTATTGGCAGACGTTCAGATGACAACCAGCTGCAAAGAGCTTTAAGAACAGTGTTATACACATACACAAAAAGAAAAGAAAAAAAGAGTGAAAATTGTTGACTGAAGACGTGTTGCCCTCGATTGAATAGTGAGGAACCTGCTGTCAAGAAAATAGATATTTGGCAAATAAAATTATTAAAAAAAAAAATAAAAGTTTGTCCATTTTACTAGCTGTAGATCAGCCTTCAATTGCTGAGGACAGACAATGGTGGTTTCTGCTTGATTAGCCTCTGGGTTCACAAAAACTGCTTTTCCAGTTATTGTTGATTTTTACTACAAGGACATTGTGCCTGTAGTTCTGTGAGCAGGGAGCTCTGCAAGGGGAGAGTCATTTATGAGCACCCTAATTTTCCAGTTCTGTGTAACAGGTATTGACAGAAATAGGAGCAGAAATCCTGCATCTCCTGACTGTGTTCACTACCTAGACTGTGGTCTTCCAGTCTTTTACACACCATCCTTTCACAAAGCTAAATCCAGTGCTAATAATTTGTTATTAAAATTGCATTACACAGAACTGGTTTGTGAGTCCCTAGGAGAGTAGACCTTAGAAGTTTTCCATTTCCCTTTGAAAGGGGTGGAGTTGAAATATAAATACAGCTGTATTACCTCTATGGGGACAAGTTGGCTCCTGTTATGGGGAAAGGCCAGTATTTCCAGAAAACAGTACAGAATGATTTTTGCAAAAAGAATAGTTTAAAAACTATGGAGAGAAACTGAAAAAAAAACCCAAAACCAAAACAACCCAACCCCCCCCACACAAAAACCAACACCAACAAAACCAGTGTGGCTGAGCCAACACCTACTGGTCAAACTAAAAAGCAAGAAGGAGCTTCACAAGTGGTGGAAGCAGAGACAAATACCCTGGGAAGAGTAT
>JANHGL010005647.1:0-40012 GCA_024611195.1 Ceyx melanurus | reverse complement strand
GGAGAGGTGGGGAGAACATTTTTTTTTGCTTTTATAAAAACCCATCCCGAAATTTCAAATGTCTACTTTAAAAAATCTCTTTTAAAAAAAAAAAAAAAAATTAAAAAAAAAAAAAAAAAAAAAAAAAAAAAAAAAAAAAAAAAGGAAAAAAAAGATAAAAGAAATAGAGAAATAGAGGTGCATATAACCAGATATAGCATATTTCTGTGTCTTTGCTGGTAGAAGAGAACCAGAAAGAATATAAATCCCTTCTCCAAAATTACCCAGAGGTCAGGATGGATGAAAAAGGGTTTTTATGTGCTTTATCCTGGAGCTATTTCTGTTCACCATCTTCAGCAGGAGTCACTCTGCATCTCTTAACTCCTCAGCCTTTTAGCTTTTTTGGCTTGGGCATATAAATAGCTGCAGCCATGCTCATGTTGTGGGGATTGTGATGGCTGAAGGATCCCTTTGAAGGGCTGGGCCTGAAAACAGCTTTGTTCTAAACAGCATCTCAATGAAGCCACACAATGAGGGACAGGTGAAATTAGAGCACCAATCCCTCCTCAAATACCTCGGTTTAGAGGAAAAATTATTTTACCTCTCTCACTAGCTCATCAATGAATAGTGAGCCAGTTGATTGAAGACTCACCCAGTTAGGAAATAACTGGTATAAGGGGTACTGTTCCTGGTATTGTTATTGGTGCAGGTATAAGTAGGCAGCAGATACCCAAAGCAGCTCTACATTTCCAGCCTGGGTGTCCCCAGGAACCCACAGCCAGCCTCACATCTCCCTCCAAGCTCTACTGCACATGAGATAGAATCACAGAATGGTAGAAAGAGACCTCGAGTCCAACCCTCCCTGCCAGAGCAGGGTCACCCAGGGCAGCCTACACAGAAGCAGATCCAGGTTGGTCTGGAAAGTCTCCAGAGAAGGAGACTCCACAATCTCTCAGGGCAGCCCCTTCCAGGCTCTGTCACTCTCACAGTGAAGAAGTTTTTCCTCATGTTGATGTGGAACCTCCTGTGCTCCAGTTTGTGACCATTTCCCCTTGTCCTATCCCAGGGCATCACTGAAAATGGACTGGCTCCTTCTCCTTGACCCCCCACCCTGCAGGTATTTGTAACCATTCATCAGATCCCCTCTCAGGCTTCTCTTCTCCAGGCTGAACAGCTCCAGGGCTCCCAGCCTTTCCTTGTAACAGATGTTCCAGTCCCTTCATCATCCCTGTAGCTTCCATTGGACTCTCTCTAGTATTTCCCCATCCCCCTTGAACTGGGGAGCCCAGAAGTGGACACAACACTCCAGATGTGGTCTCACTAGTGCAGAGTAGTGATGCCCAAAGCAGCCTGAGCACATTCATTTGCAAGGAGGGAAAGATGGACTTTAATGCACCAGAGAAGAACTTTAAGGCTTCTCCAACTGCCCATCCTAGTTATCTGCAGCACTGATTACAGAAAGGTAGCTAATGAGCATCTCACTAACTGTACAGCATCTATGCTGTAGGGCCTATATGGAAAAAACCCTTCATTTTCTGGCACATTCTCACACTGTTCCTGTCAGTTTGTTTCTTTCAGTTGAGATCTCTCTTTTCATTCCGTCACGGCCAGTGAAAATAGATGTGGAATGAAACCACTAATCCAAACATTTCTCCAAATATCAAGAAAATTCAAATCTGGATCCAAACTTGCTGCCTCAGGCCCTTTATTAAATGCAAATTATTCTTGTTAAAAGTAGTATGCTGAAGACTGATCCCCAGACATACTACTGACTTGATCAAGCCTCCTGCTGAACAAAACTATAAATATTACTATAAATATTCATGAACTTCATGTAAATAACGTCTCCCACAGTGCTGCTGCTGCTGCTGCTACACAGGTAGAGAGCGTAAGAAATGTGCTTATTTATTTATTTTCTTGGGAAGGTTGTCCACTTCTCTATTAAAGGGAAAGAGGTGAAGGGACACCAAGAGTACCTAGGGTGAGGGAGAGTCACCAGCAAGGGCAAAACCCTGGTGTGGTGACAGCAGCTTTGTGCTGCACAGCACATATGGCTGAGTTGCCACCCTAACTGGTTTGGATGCTGGTTTGTGTGACTAATTTAACACCAGAAAGTCCCTTTGCAAGCAGTGAATGATTTATTTTGCAGCTGTACAAAGGGGAAGGGTCTCTCCCCATGAAGGATGGGGCTGTCTCAGCAGAGGAAGGTTGTAGCTGAGCCAGCTGGGACTGGCAGATTGCAGCATCAAATGAGCTGGAGTTCAGGCAGTGCTGTGCTGCCATGAGGAGAGGATGAGGTGCCTCTTAGCCACTGCCTCAGCTCTGCCTAGAAATAGGTGAAACACCCTTGTCTTTTTGCTTCTCAACCAACCTCCCCAATACACACCCCTTGAAACAATTTTTGATGCAGACAGCTACAAAGTTGAGTAGATGGCCAAGAGTGTCTTGCCCTGTCCAATCCAGCCAGCCCCTTGTGTTGCCCAAGGATTATGCCAAGGTCAGAGAGGGCAGCAGGTTTCTGCCCCAAGGTGTGTTCCCTCAGCTGCTCCATGACTGGATGGTGTGAGCAGGCAGCTGGCCGAGTCCCAGGGTTATCTCATGAAACCATAAACGAGCTGCAGATCAAGGAAGCCATAAAACTCAATGACAAGGAACTTAATGCAGACTGAAGGGTGCCTAGAGGTTTTCCAGAACACTGAGTTCAGCACAATTAAGACCTCTACAAGGGAAGATACAGGCCAGACAACTCTCACTCCATCTCCTATTCTTTGAGCAGACAACTGCTGCTGGGAAGTTTTTCATATCATCTTTCTGATCTGCTCCCTAACAAAGGAGCAACCTCCCACCTGACTCCAACCCAGATGCTGCTCAAGAGGTCACTGAAGTCACATCACACCTGCCAGCAGGAGTTTTGCCACATGACTGAGGCAGTTCCTGGGTTATTAATACTGTAATTTTCATCTTTTATTTGTAATTGTACTTAGTCCCATTTTCTAGGGCTCAGGATGAGAGAATAAGGTCTTTCTAGGAAAGAAGAAAGAGGAAATTCGAAGAGAAAGCCTCATTAATAGCCTGTACTGATAAAACTGTTCTGAACAGTTCTCCCAAGGGAGAGTACTTCACTCTTCCTTGTTTTATTTTTCTATCAGAAAAGTTTGAAACTAGAAAGAAATGTCAGCAGTAGGAAAAGAATGGGGGTGATATTTTATATATATGTATAACTAAAATGAGAAGGTTTTCTTTAGGAATAAATTAGTGAAAAGGTGCCTTTCTTATTGAGATTCCTGTTTTACTCTGGAAGGCAGCATGTCTTTAAATCCAGAGCTCTTCTGATCCTCCCTGCACATGACAAGTTTCCTTAGTGATCAACAGACAGAATATATATCCATGAATATCTTGCAAACATTCAGCAATGTCATTAGCAAGCTGCATCTTTTTGTTTATTTATTTATTATTCCAGTTTTCAAATTGGCTTCTAAATATTCAGGAGCATGCTGTAGAATAGGACATATGTGCCTCCTATTCCCACCTCTCAGGTGTCTTATTCTGAGACTTTGGAAACATGTATATAGGCAGGAAGGGTGAATAATTAGCACAGGCATTGCCAAGAAATCGGAAGGCAGGCTGATGAATGGTACACAGTGAGCTGAATTATCAGCACAAGACAAGGGAATGAGTAGCAACCATCACAGTTTAGTTGTGTGGGCTCAGCACTGGGTCTCTGTCCCACAACCTCGTGGCCAGGATCCCTCTGCAGACCTCTAGGCTAAGGAAAATCTGCCCAACCAGAAAGCATTTGGGTCCTGTCTTTCTCACACAAGGAGAGGGAATAATTGCTTGACTCAGAACTGAATTTCTTATTCTTTGCATGGTGGGGATGGAGCTTTAGCATGAGCTCTTTATCCCTGTGGGAATGTCACCTGCAGGTTCCTCCACGTTCCATCCCTTGCCCCTTTGCCTGGGATGATCCTCAGGGAAAAGACAAACCTCTCTGACCCATAACTCATGTACACAGTGGACCAGCACAGGATCAGAGGAGCTTGTGCTTGGTCCACATTTATTCTTCTCTTTGCTGTTCCTGCTATCCCCTGTGCCATGATACGGTGTCATAACACACACTCTGCTCTTGCTCTCTATTAGCAGAGTTTGAATTAATCTCATTCCTGGAATTGGGAGTGAACAAATGTAGGTGGCAGACAGGGCTGATTTTTAAAACATCCTTTTATTCCTCTTAATCAGAGCTGTGAATGTGGCTGTGCCTGATTATCCCCAGCTCAGACACCTTCCTATCTGAGCAGCCAGGGCAGCAGCCAGGCTGGCAAATGCAACTGCTCCCCTCCCCTCTTCTGCCCAGCTCCATCTCCCCACAACCATGTCAGATGAACCTGTCTTCACACTTCTGCAATTGCACGGGGGTATTTAGGCTGGGTGCTCTTGAGACCTCTTGCCCAAAACTGCCAAACTCATTTCCTAGCTCCCTAGATGGACTCTGTGAGTGAAAAGTAGACATTTCTTTCAGGGAGAGAGGCTCTGCTTTGTGTGAAAGATTGATACTGTACCAGTTTAGAAATGAAGATAAGTGCTTTAAAGGAGAAATAAAAAGATTTGCAAAAGCTAGAGGGAATCTTCCTGCTTAAATCATAACTGTTTGAAGTACAGGTATTTAAAGTGGCTTTAATTCAAAAAGCAAATCAAAGAAAAAAAAGAATAAGCTATAAAGAACACTAAAAACATATTGTAGGAGAATTACCTGGAAGTCCTGATCCCATTCATCCTAAATTATAACCATAAATAAATAATAAACAAATAAATTAAATAAAAATAAATCATACTCTTCAAGCCCTGATGATCTAACCCTGAAAGAAAAGCATGAGGACAGAAATACAGCAGTGACAGAAAACTGCAGCTAGTTCTGCATTTGTCCCTTCTGCAGAGCTCTGCAGTTGGCAGTTTATTCCAGCATTGCATACATCAAATGGACTCTATGGAGGCTGAAAATATTGCCTATGGGCATAATATGCCTGTAACAAATGACAGCCAAAGAACTGCACGAAGTAGCATGAGTAATTGCAGGCTTAGATGGCAATAGCTGGCTATACTAAACACATTTTCTTTAAATGGCATGACACAACATATCTGTATGTGCCCAGCTCACATTTACATCCTCAGCTGCAGATTTACAACTTAATCTGGAAAATATTGTGGTCCAACTTATCTTCCTACAATACTTCCCTAACTTTTTTCATCTGTCACAGAATATTCCACATTTTGGTGCTGTTGGAGTATTTTTTAACATAAAGCCACTGGTAATTGAGTGACTTACTAGAGGCTTTTTTGGCTTTAGGGTTATTTAGGTTATTTAGGTTTTTTGTAAGAAATCAGTTCTGAAAAATAATTACTCTGTGTGTGTCTTAATTTGAAAAGTTTCAAACAGACAGGAGTGGTCTTGGCATTCTAATAAGCATGTAACATTTCACAGCTTCACACTTATTCTTGTCGGGGAAGACAGAGAATTTAATCCATTTTTTTACTGACCCATGAAGAGCCTCATGAAAAATGCAGTTTTGTCTTAAATTCATGGAATCGTGAAAAATGGGGCGAGAAAGGATTACGAAAGGATCTCTCTATTACTCTGTCCCAAGTTGCAGCCATTCCTTGAAAGTCTTTGCTTTAACATTCAGGTTAAGTGAGAAAAAGAATGGTGCAAAAAGTTACCCAGGGAAAAATTAGAGATGAGGCCTCAGTAGTGAACACACAGGCTGTCAAGGAAAGAACTGGAGACATACAGGCCAGTAAATAATCCAAGACCAAATCCCACCAGTAGTAAATTAACCTTGAGTCCATTGCCTCTATATGTAGAAACCACACAGTCCCCTCACAGCTAAAGCTTTTCTTGCCACCACAAATACTAAGTCTACCAAAACTAAGTTGCTTTTGCCAAGATCTTTGCAGTATGGCAAACATGCCAGGCAGGAGAGTGCCTATCAATGGTGCTGTGTCAACAAAGGAGACCAAGTTTTGGGGGCATAAAACAATGTATTTGAATATCTTAAGTTGCATAGAATCAGATAATGGTCAACATACAGCCATGAACAAAACCCAGGAAGAAGTTACACAGGGTTGTATTGCTTTATTAGCATGTAGCCAGTTGTGTGTAGCTACTGGTTCACCCAGCCCCCAGTGCTACAGTTAAATCTCAGTGCAGCTCAGCACTTAAACACACAATTAGCTTTAAACATCTAACACTTCAAATGTATTCACAAAAATCACACCCAGTTCCTGAACAAATCAATCAAATGTACTATTCCTCTTAAATTCTCAATGTACAAAGAAATGGTAGCTATTAGCCCGGAGGGAGTAATCCCAGTAAATCCATCAATCTGAATGTAAGAAGGAGGGATAAAACACTTTCTATGAAAGACACATCAGCAATATCACTCTTGAGTTGGGCTGAAGATCTTTCTCACTGCTATCAGTCCAAGATACTGCTTCACACATCCTTTTCAAGCATTACTCATTTAAAAAGTCAAAGAGCAAAAAATAAGGGGGTATAATGATGCCACCTTTACTCAGGGGTAAAATCTGGAAGCCTCCCTATCTGAATATCTGGTATCCCTAAGCAGAAACTAAGTCATAAAGAAGAAACTCAGCAGAAAATTATGTTTTACTCAGGGTGCATATGAGCCCTCCAGCAGAACAAGCTAATGCAGGATGGCAAGTGATCAAACTGGCCTGTGGTCTGCTAAATTGCTTCTCCCTTTGCTGAATAGTGTGGGCAAGGCTTAAAAGGCAATTATTATTTTTGTTTATTACTGTTTTCTTTGGTTAGGGTTGGGGTTTTTTTGTTTGTTGAGGGTTTTTGGAGGGAAAAGGTTGGTATTTGTATTTTAACTGCTCAAGATATAATGTGTACCCAGGCAGAAAGGAATTGCTCTCTCTGGCTCCCTTGTGCTCTTCTTTAAAAGGCAGCTCCTTCCAACTCCTTTAAGCATTGGGCTCATTTTTTTCCTCTACTTTGATGCAGAAAATTTTATATTGGACAACACGTTCTTCTACCCAGACAAGTTCTCCTGGCTGTACCACTCTTTTGGCATCTGTATTTTGAGGACAGCAGAAGACCAGGATGACTCATTAGACAGATACCCAGCAGTGCTCTTTGCTCTGTGTCCTGATCCTCACATGCCCACCCTGCTTGTGTGGGAGCTGGGACCCCTCTTGTGCTGGCAGGGAGGTTGTGTCAACACACTTCAGTAAATCCTGGCTCTGGAGGATTTATGGGATTACATCATGATGCACTTGTCCCAAGGCTGGTAATCACTTAAGGAACCAGCCAAAGCAGAGCACACACACCTCTCAGTGCAGACATAATCACTGCAAAGTGCATGACCTTCTTTCATATTGATCACTATTGGTTATATACAGGACCCCACCAAAATCAGCAAGTACTCACTAGAGTACATACTCTGGGCTGGGCCTTTAGGTGTCTTGCTTTTATCTGATCCCACCAAGAAAAGACAATTCAATTCATTCTCACAACCAGCAAGAGACTAGAGATTTGCAGTCTGGGATGCTTTGTAAATTCAATGCTGAAAGTCTCCTGCTAGAGGGAAGAAAATATGTAACAAGATTTGAGTGGTTTCATCTGTTTCAGAGAAACTTTATCTTTTATGACTATGGACATTATCAGCAGGAGAGTGCCAGGCTAAGAGGAGACTATAAATCAGCGTAGAATATTCTATAGGTTCATGCAAGGAAAAGATTCTCACACAGAAATGATTTAACAGGAGATGCTTCCTCATTCTCCATCACACCCCAAAAGAGGTGCAAATGCAAAGCTATCTGTTTCATAACACCCACCTCTTCAGGGCAACACAGGCAGTGCTGGCTGCAACTCTCCCTGTGAAAGAGCAGCTACTGAGGTCCCCAGACACAGCCCTGACTCGGCAGAAGTGCAAAGTCATCCCTCACTAAGATGAAGACTTTGCATCATTCCTCCAATAGAGTCCCTGTTTTCCTGTAACTGTGAATATATTATTTCAGAAGAGTAACGAGGTCACTTAGATGCAAAGGAGAGGAATAAAAGCCAAAGGAGCATTGCTGAGCCCTTGGTGAAAAACTCCAAAATGAACAGCTCAAGTAATGTTTATGTAGGCAATACAACTGGATTCCTAGCTCATTTCAGACCAAAGCAGATGTCAAACCTGCACAACAAGGTGGCTACAAACTTTAGGTCTCCTTTTCCCCACCTCATTTACCCTGTTCCCTGCCTCTTAGCATGGGAAGAGCAAGAAAGTTGAGCTTTTCTGTCCCAGTCAGCCTCTAGTTTTGTAAGGTTGTCAGGGGCCAGAAAGACACAGCAATTCCCTTGGCCAAAAACATCTGCACCAGATCTGACAAGAACCTCATTGGTATGAGAAGTTCAGCTCTCTGGTCTGTATATTCACAGTTATCTTCTCAAGAGTAGAGGACTTGTCAGCTTTTACAAGAGACTGATGGAGCTCACCATATCACATTCACAAACATTAGGATTGGGGCTAAAATGATGTCATGACAATTAATCCCACTTAAATTGATTAATAGAGCCCTTTGATAATGATCATATTATTCTTTTAGCAGCAGCAAGGTCTTCTAGTGTGACAATGGCCAGGTTACATTGTCTTTATTCTTCCTTCAGTAGCATTTATGTCAGCAAGTGGGACTTTTACCAAGGAAAGTATCCACTGGGGTAGGTCCATCAGACTCTACCCAAGCATTTTATTACAAATACACAAAGCAGTTTAAGGCAGGGTTTATAGTCCCAACATGGTGCTTGAACTTTATGTCCCATTTTCCCCATGTCCACATAAAAGTATTTTCTTTTTCTAGTTGTTTTGACACATGGATGAAAATAAAAATATACAGTAAATGTGATTTCTGAATATGGGACATCTGCAGCAGTACTTCCCTGCTCTTCTCTGACACACCTTCTACCATAATCCACTTTTTAATGTTTCTTAGTAACACTAAATTTTATATGCTAAGATAAACTTGTCAGTGTTAACACTGCACAGAAGAGTGGCCCTTATATCTTTGGGATGTCTGTACTGATTATTTGTACTCTTAGTTCAAAGCCCAGCATCCACATTGTGTGTAGCTGAAGGATGTATTATCACTCGTTTCCTCTATTCTACTTCCTTTTCCCAGTACAAATCACTAGGAGTTATGCCTCATTAGCATCATATTAGTTAAAATGAAAGCTTGGTCACCTGAATGTGTTCCTTTCTGCAGAAAGATGCAGAGCTCAGCCTCTTAAGAGGCCAGAAAGAACATTAATTTTTACACTGCAAAAAGAAGTGGCAGATCAATTAATCTGGGATTTTTGAAACAGCTATTTTTGAAACTTCGTGCTGATTTCCATATGTAAAATAATACACAGGACTGAAGGCCATTCATCTTGGAGCAAAATTCTTCCTAGGTGACAGGTGAATGAGTTTGCACTGCCAGTAATCCAACAGCATTCAGGATTTAAAGGGATTCCCTACCTTTCAGAGAGATAGTTTACAACAGAAAGATGTTGAACAGAAAACAGAAAACCTTCTTCCATGAAAGGTCATCCCATTACAGCACCCAGAAACTGGGGCTGGCCACTGAAGTAAAGATGTATGGGAGGGATTCTTCCTTGTGCACAGCAAGAGAGGTGCAGTATTGTTCCAGAATGGGTTCTGTAACCTCATAGCTCTGTTATCACCTATTTTGGATGCATACATCACCCTCATGTTCAGGTGAAATATGCATTTCTCTGTACTCTAGCTGCAGTTGGTGGGAAACACTATATTATGGGTAACTTGTTCTCCTTTCATACTCCTTATTCACTGTCCACAGAGATTCCTGCTCTGCTTCTGTACACACCCACTCTTCAGCATGTCAAGAAAGAAGGGGAGGCTCTTGCCCTCTCTCTCCTTTGAGGATGTCAGTGCCTCAAACTTGATTCACACAGATGCCATTGCAGATGCCACTGCCTGTCTGCACTCAAAATCCACGTTTAAGTCCTTTGGAAGCATCACCACCCTTCCCACCAAGCTGACCATAAACATCTCATGCAACAACTACACCTGTGGAAATAGCACTGGGTGAAGCAAAGGGGTGAGGAGCTGCTAAAGCCAGTTTAAGCAGCAGAGACACTGGTTGTGAAACCACAACACTGCCACGAGCCCTCCCTGCACATCAAACCTTATCCTTCTTGTAGACAAGAAATTATCAAATGGGCTTTGCATGCATTTATGGATGTAATTGATGCATGTAGCTCACCGCAGACCTTTGATTAAGATCAAGCAAAACAGCCACCAATTAATCTGGACTGGAATGAGTGAACTAGCATTCCAATCTTGTTTTGAAGGAATACCTTGACACCAGTTTAATGGGTCGTTAATGAATTTCTGGTAGTCTTTATAGAGCAAAACTCCCAGTGGTGTCTGTGGGAGATACACTGATTGCTAGAGTAACCTCTTTCTCCTAAATGAGCTTCCAAGTCCATTACTATACAGTGGAAAAGTACACAGCACAAAACCACAGGTCCAGTTGATTAACTTCTCAATTTGTGCTAAATAAATTCCTTATCCACGATGTGTAAGATACTCTGCAAGGTGCAGAGAGGGCACCACTACCTTCCAAACCTGAATTCACCCATCTGAGGTAAGGAGATCAACTCATTTGACACCAATTAGCATGTTTAAAGACTCTGCAGTGCTGAGAAACAGACTCTTGGAGAGTTTTACAGACAGCTTAGAGTACATTTTTCTTCAGCTTCAGGCCATTCTCTACAGATGACTTATCCTGCTTTGATCCACAGCTCAGGAGAATCTGCAAAGCCAGGGTGGTTGGCTGAGGCACAGCAGAGATGCCAAGTCAAACATGCAGCCTTTTGTCAGCAGAAGTTCACAGGAGTGTCAGGGCAATGAGTGGCCACCAGAACTTTACAAGACAAGTGGAAAAGACATAAGAAGAAATGCCATTTAGCCTTCTAGTGCTGCTGGGATCATTGCCATTTATGTTTTATGAGAAAATGGAACTGTGCTCCTGTATTATACTTTGGAACACACAATGCCATGGTGAAAAAAAGAAAAACAAAAAAAACCCAAACAAAACCACTGCCCAAAGATCTTCTACTTTAAGATATGGAAAGAGGGTCACAAGTTCTCCAAAATTAAAAGGACATTGGGACCATAGGTAACACAATGAGGTGTTTTCAGCACATGTGCTTCTATACCTTTTATATATACATATATATAGAGAGAGAGAGCTTAAGCACAGGCATTATATGAATTATGATTCCTCCATATTTTCCTATTAAAATAAAATATGGAGCAGAGGTTGCTTTCAAGATGGCCTGGGTTGCTTCTTTAGTGGCCAGACACACTACAGCAGGAGAAAATACAGCAATTCCTCATAGAGGAGAAAAAAAAAAGTCAGCACATGAAAAATAAGTCCTTGCAGTAGGTTATAAGCCCTCTCCAAGAGACTTTCCCAAACCAGACAATCACAAGCTCTACTGAAACCTTCTTCTGGTGCAGGAATTAACCTTTTTGGTCTGGGTCAGCCTCCTATTTCCAGGTGGAAGACACCAGCAACTCAAACAAAGGAAAACCCTTGGTGCTTTTCCCTCTGATGTGAATCACACTGATAAACATAATATTTTTTTTCAGCATTTCTCTGCACTAGGTTTCTGCAGATTGACTTGATCTCTTGGCCAGGTGATCACAGGCACAGATTTTTGCTCTCCTGTTCTCACGTGCCTGGGCACAGCCTGAATCACTGGGAATGTATTTTTACCACCAAAAACTTTCAGCAACTGTCAAAGCTTGTTTCAGTAAAATGTACTCACGTGTTGCTCATAAGCATTCAGCCTGTGAACCCAGCCTGCATTAACACAATGTGTGCTCTGCTGGGAAGGGGAAGAGAGATGCAAACTGCAGCAGTTTACTTCACAGCTTAGACAATTAGGTTGTGCTCTATTTCCATAGAGTAACAGAAGTGGGTGTATTTTAACTAGTGAAACAACTCAATGTGAGTACACAGTTCCACCTTAGGAGCAGAGTTTGGATCACTGACCTGCCTTTGCCTCAAACACTCTGTTCCCTGCACTAAAACATGAGAGCACAAGCGAGCCCCTGACCTTCAGTAGCTTCACACCTCCCCTTGCACCTCCTGAAATGGGATGTCATATTTTTTAAAGCTTCAATTCCACCCTAGTCATGGCCAGGGAATAATTGCTTTTTTTTTTTTCTTTTACTTTCAAGTGAAAGAAGCAAGCAGCTATAGCACAGAGCTGCTAGAGTGCTGCCTGGGGGACCACCACACACAAGACCTAGAAATCAAGCTGTATGCTGTCAGAAGCTAGAAGTGACTTATGGGCACAGCTTGCTATTAAGGAAGTGAAATCATCATGAATAGTTAAAAGTCCACGAGGGTTAGGATGCTCTGAATGCATTTTAAACAGTACTCTGGCATTCCAACATCCCAACTTGTCCTTTGTTTAACCAGCTAGAACACCACACTGCAAATGCTTTGTTCTGCCCCAGTGGTTTACCTTGTGTAATTTGTTATTGCTGAGATTGCTCAGTGAGTGTGTCACAACTGATGGCACAAAGCTAAAGGAAGATTCTGAAGTCCTGCAAGATTTGTTCTAGTGAGAAACGTTGACAAAACCTGGAACTCGTACATGTAATTGGTACCATTATCTCCTTACCCAGCAGATGCAAAACGTAATGTCTCTGTAAAAGCTCTCACAGATCTTGCTTATCACCACAGATAATTAAGCACAAATATTCTATTATATTAAAGGAAAAAATGGCAGCAAGATACTCTGACAAAAATTTTTTTCTCTGACTAATGAAATCTATTGTGTCCTTAGATTATTATTCAGTGCATTGTATGTTCTCTCTCTTTAAAAAAAGTAATAATAATAAAAATACATTTTTACTCCTTTTCATTGTTTCCCTAATAATTCAACATGGTTATTTTTAAGAATTTTGTATAGAAAGAAGAAAACAACTAATCCACTGAAAACATTATCCTTAAAGTGAATATCTCACTTAGCATTACAAACTGCACTCTCTCTTTATCCAATTTTAGCTAAGATGTCAAAGGAACCAGTGAAAACAGATCTGAATTTGAGAGCCCTGAATGCTGACAGGAGGGAGCTGGAGGCAACAGACTCCACTGCAGGACAGGTAGGGGAGGAGAAACACAATGGGGCATTTTTATGTCCTCAGGACATATAGACATTTGTCACATACATCTCCGGGCTGCAGACAACCAACACAGACAGGGAGCAGCTGAATTCTCTCCAGGATGGTGGAAAAGTGAAAATCATTCTTGAAGTCATTTTTGCCAACCCCTCCTGAGCTGCTCCAAGCACTAAGTGCCTTTTCTTCAGGAAGATGTATGGTAGGGTTAAAAAACTTAAGGAAGGCTTCCCGTTTCTCATTCCCCTAGAATTATGAATATTACCTCTGAAATTACTTTTACTATGGTGATGTGATGGGAGGAAAGGGACTATTTTATAAAAATATAAAACACTATGTCTATTACAGGCAATTAATAATGTATACAGAGCTTGCAACATTCATATAACTATAGATTTATAATTCTGTTTCAAAATGAGGAACAATGATAACATTAATTTTTATTACTGAATGAAGAGAAAGAAATTACTTGGAGGATTTTTATCCAATATGCTTCTGGCTTGCTGAAATTCGAATTACACTAAAAGGGCAAATTTTAAATCAAAATGATTCTTGGGAATGATGGATTTCAAAGTCCTGTGTGGTGGGGGTTTTTTTTGTAGCCAGAGAACAAAGATTATGCTGAGTATTCCTCTGAATTGTGTTGCCTGTTATTTGTAATGACTGAAAACTGCTGTGAACATCCCCTGAGGAAGCAGCAGCACATATTTTACAGGAAGAGGTGGCAGCTGAAATAGGCTTATTTCCCCCAAAAGAAGTATCCATGCACTTTTCATGAGTGGGAACAGGAGCTGAGTTATTGTAGGACACTTTTTTCCCCCCCCAAGAGTTTGTCCTGGTGCTTCTGAATTCCCTTTTGAAAGCCCAGCCTATGTTTATGAATAATATACATAAAAGATTAAAGCCTTTGAAATTACCCAGCTTTTCTCCAGCTAAGCAGAGCCATCTGGGGAGGTGGCCACACAGGTATGTGTTGCAGCCCACTGGAAATTTGCACTAGAGAAGACAGGACTAAATTGGGACAGAATAAAATCAGGGAACCAGGACTCATATTCTTCAGTCTTTCCTCCTCCACCTTCCTCTCCATCCATCTTCCTCCCTCCCTGCATCACCTCCTGCTTCGTTAATCACTGTTCTGCAAAGAAGATTCTCCTGCTCAGCATGTCCAGAGTGAGCAGGAGGAGAAACCTCTGTGACAGGCAGAAGTAGCAGGTCACCTCCCTGCCTTTGAGCCCATCTGCCTCCGACAACCCTGGCTGTGCTGAGGGCTCACTGGTGCCAGTAAAAAAGGTGAAACCACACCACCAGCAGGGACAATTTCAGGCCACTGAGCAAAGTTTTAATCATGTATCTCCCACTAATGTCAGAAAAAATCACATAGCTCAATCCCTGCAAGCTGTTTTGAATATCTGAAAGTTAATTTTACAGTGATTGCTGGGGCAGAGGAAAAGGACTGGCCACTGGCACAAGCTCTGACTAACAGAGACTGGCAGGACAGGAAAGATTAGTGGCTGAAAAACACACCCCACTCCACCATGCCTCTCCCCCAAGGATAATGATGCTTTTGGCATCTGATACGTTACTGTCACCCCCAGGAGATAACATAAGAGCCAGCACACTCACAGGCTCCAGCCCTGCTCCCCTCTGGGGAAGGACATGGATGCAGGATCAGTGCAAGGAGTACTTGGTTGCCTCTGAAACACTTGGACAGCTTGTTGCAGGGCTAACTGCCTCCAACAGCAGCCCCTGACATCCTGAGCTAATTGCCAGGGAGAGGAGCATTACCAGCTCTCCTGCTAGTCACAGAAAGGGCTCAACACTGCACCCTCCTTCCCTCCATCACCCAGAATAGCTCCCCTGGCTGGGTAATCTTCTGTCTGGGACACTGGGCATTTCTGGAAAGAACAGGCAATGGAAATACGGAAATGTTCCTGCAGACCCTGGAAGGTACAGCCTGAGGGCACTTTGTGGAGGTGGAATAGGAGGTGCCAGACCATTTTGCAGTTAATAGCATTTTCTTTTTACTCCCAGATAACAGCTATAGAGTTGATTTGGGGGGATTGGTTGTATTTCACACTAAACTTTAGGAACCTCTGCCCTTCCACTTCTGAAACTGTCTACTGGGAGAGGCTGTAATATCCAGGGATCACTGAAAAAAGGAGACAGTGAGCAGAGATGACTAGAAACTGAATAGAGGTGGCTTTCAAAAGCTTTGTGTTTCAAAATTAACAAACATTTCTGGATCAAGATAAAGAAAGGGTTATATACTAAAGAAAGGAAATATACTACTAAAATTAATGAAGTCCCCTATAGTTCCTGGGAAGCACTGAGCATCTCACCCTCTTCCTTGCACTGAAAAGACCAAACACAGAATAAGGACAAATCCATCACAGATAACAGTCTTCAACACTTGCTGCAGAAACCATTTAATTAATTGTTCTCCTGGGGTCAATATCAAGTTATGTAAACAAGCATTTGAGTTCATCCAGAACTGATAGCTCAATCTGTTTGATCTGGTGGTTTTATCTTCTAAATATGGCTCTTGCTGTAGACTCTAAGAGCACCACAGCAATTCCTTTTTTTTTTTAAGTTTATAGTAGAATTGCACCCATGGCAGTTGAAAACTACTTTTTTCTTATTTGCACAGTGATACAGTTCCCTTTATAGAAAATTGATCTGGTGAAGAATCTCAGAAGTATTAATGGCTTTTTGTCCTAGCTGAAAGAAGGACAATCCACAAGACTGTGTCTTCCTCTTTACCACAAGACATTCTGAAAGTAGTTATATAAATTTATTTTAGAGGTATAAATAACTTCAAGAGAAGGAAGATCGTGATTGCCAAAACTGAGGGCTTTTTTCTGAATTTCTATAAGAAAATAGAAGTGGTTGGTTATCTGTCATTAGGCCTAAAACAAACAAATAAAAAGAAACCCTGAATGAAACTGTAAAATTTTGGCCCTTGAGATGTCACATTCAGCAACGAGCCCTCTTACTACTTCTGGTGCCAGTTTTTTCCTCAGATAGCAGCCAGCATCACATCTGATAAACACACCTCATGTCACACAGAAGATGTTTTCTAGTAAGGCAGTGTGCAGTCGAGCTTGGCTTAGTGCTGCTGTAAATTGGCCACATGAAATGTCATTTCAACGTGGAACTAATCCAATGAGCTGGAAGTTATATGAAATCCTTTCATAAGAGGGATTATTTCCTTTTCTTATTCATGGTGATTGAGCCACACTGTGGGAACCAGACATCTTCAGATTACACCAGTTAGCTCCCAGTTGCTACCACTTTGGTTTCCCCAGCAAATAAACAACATAAAGCATAAAGTATGAAGGTTTGACAGATACTAAAGTATCTTTTAATGCTACAAGTAGAGCAAAAAGCAATCTCACATGAGATCTCTTTCCTACTGTTTGTGGCCTATTATAATTTTGGTATAGAATTCTGCTTTTTCAAGATCACTTGCCTGGGTAAAATGGGCTGAGTCCTCCCAAGACAGGTACACACCCTTAAATTCCCCAACCATTTCCCACCAAGGTGGGAGTCACCAGCCTGGAATATATTGCACAGCTGACAGGATTCCAGCAAGAGCTGAGCTTTCCAGATATCCTGGTGTTCTTTCAGCATGAGCAAAGATCTTTTTAATGAGAGATGTCAGGTGCCAAAATCAAGTTATTACTGGTTATAAAACTATTAGCCTGGAAAAGTGTCCAGCCTTTGTGTAGCTTGTTGTTAAATGACCCACTTGAAGTACATCGTTCATCATCCTACAGGAACAGCCTTTGTTACTTGAAACAAAGCTTAGACTTTATTCACCAAGGAGGAAACCCTCCTGTAAAAAAGTAAAGGCATTTTAATTTGAGGCACTTGATTATGTGACTTTTTGCTTTTCAAGCACATCACATGATGTATCTGGGGGAGTTTCTCTATTAACACACTATAGCATCTTGACAAGGGGGGAGACAGATCTCTCTCCTCTGATACATTACCAGCTCACTACATTGGACTGAAAAGACTTACAGGACAGAGACCTTCTGCCAATACCATGAATTATTTAGCTGCTGGGGTGTAGCACATTTATTAGATTGTAATTGGTTTGGGTTTGCCCAGGGGAAGCTGTTTGTCATTACCACCTCTGCATCAGCACAAAGAGCATAGCACTGGAGGGCTTGAAAGAAAACTACATCTGTTTTGAGCCACAGTTCTTGAAGCAAAAAGAGCTGGCTAGTCCCATCAGCTGCTAGTACCTACAGAAATAATAAATACTGCATTGGATTCTGTTAAAGAATCCTAAATATTCAATGTGGCACCAGAATTACTGTGCAGCATCCAGACAAATTTACACTTCCAGTAAGGAAAACAAAGTTAACAACAGTCTTTCAGGTAATTTTCTGTTGAGAAATCACTGCTGGTCCAAAGCAAATTAATTCGGCCACAAACCAGGTTACTAATGAGCCCTGAGCACTTAGTAAGGATCACAAGAGCAGGGAGCTCATACTATGTAAGACTGAAAATAACTGATACTCAGGAAGTCCATCAGAAATCCTTTCCCTTAGGCATGATCTGAGTCAGGTAACTTATAGAGTAGGCAGGAAAATTTCTGTTTTGTGTTGATTTTTATGGTGGGGTATAGACAGTCATGTATTGCTACGTGCAGGACCCTTTGAGGATTATAAAACAGATACAAAAGCTGTGCAGAACCCTCAGTTTTCTTTGTCTGCTGCACTGTTTTACACTGTAAAATGACTATTCCCACAATTGCAGCACGTTGCTTCTTTGTGTTCCAGAATGTTCATTCTCTTTTCACATTTAACATACTGAAATCTATGCACAATCACGCTGAGCGGGGTAATTGAAAATTAAACAGGCAGAATTACTCACAACAGTGATATTTAAAATTCAAATAAGTTCCACAACATATGGCATCTCTGACCTAGTCTAACAAAGGGTTGTGTTGCTGCTCAGGTGAAGCAGGTGCTTTCTCTCTGGACTGATGCATCTGCACCTGGATTGTCCCAAGCACAGCTCAAGCTGGATGCTACAGCTGGGACAGGTCTGGCCAAAGAGATTTCATAACCAAAATCCTTCTTCAATAACCTTAACCTCTTGATAGGCTCTCCAATACCTTAGATCCTGAAAGATTTTTAACTGCTCTTTTTAGAGGAAAGAAAATATCTCCAAAACAAATCACTCTCTGGATTTATGGAATAGCAGCAGACAGGCTTTTTACACAAGCATCTATTTAGGCATTATATATTAGGATGAAAGCTGGCACACCTCAAGAAACAGTGGTGTCAGTGACACTGTCAGACCAATTTTCCTTTTTTCTTGCAGGGAACAGCACCTCTCAGGCATTGCTGCTTGTGAGAAAGACTGTTAGGAGACAGCTTAAGTGTCATCTCCACATATGTACAGACAATGTACTACCACAGTCTAACCTTAGGTGTCTAATATATGTGCTGACATTTGGAGCAGCAAATTTTTCTATAATGCACAGAGCTTCTAGAGTGGGTTCAGAAAGATCAACTCTTTCCAGCTCCTGATGCAGGAAAAAAAAAATATCACAGAAAGAATAGCCAGAGACTGGCACAGACTGCCCAGGGAGGGGGTTGAGTCACCATCCCTAGGTGTGTTTAAGAGTCATTTGGATGTGGTTTTGAGGGACATGGTTTAGGGGTGGACTTTGTAATGGAGGCTTAAAGGTTGGACTTAATCCCAAGGCTCTTTTTCCAACCTGAATGATTCTATACCCCACCCCTGCTAATGCAAACATCCCACTCACAGAGTTAAGGGAAGGGTGCTTGGACACCCCAGTCATTTCAATGACTACAAAACTGATTTCAGAGGTTTGAGATGGGATAGAAATTTCCCCTGCAGAATGATCCAGAGCATGGAGTTATAGGCTGTAACCTCCCCAAAGGAGATGCTCAAATAAATCTTAGACAACTCCCTAGTTCATGCTTTTTCCTGCAACATTAGAAGCAGGAATGCCTATGTAAGAAGGAATTGACACCAACTGATGTGTTTTGTAATGATTCAGTCGTCCCTTGTCTGTACCCTTCAATATACCCCCTCCTATATATTTTCTCATTTTTAGAGATAATTCAAATAGGGTTTTTGCAATTAAGATACTAAGTAAAAGTGTAGATAGACACACCTCACATATTTTAAAGAAAGCACCAGTAAAATAAATATTTTTCACATGTATAACAAGGTATTACTTAAACATTTGGAGTGGAGTATTGTGTTGTGAAAGTCTTTGGCATTGCCCAGTGTGTTGGTGCACTGCTGCCTGAGCACTCCTTTCACCCTGCACACACAGTAACACACCCAGGATTGCTGGGGGAAGAGCCGTGGTGATTTTAGATACCTGGATTTTATGGGAATCAATCTAAAGAGTGTTAATTCGTTTCTCCTTTAACCACAGGTAGCATTCCTCTGGCATTTGTTGCTCTCTTTTCCCCCAACGCCGTTTGATCTATTTGTGGGAAACCCTTTAACAGTAATGCTCCTTGGCTGGGAAACAATGAGATGTAGAGTAGAAAACTGATGCTCTTCATTACAGTAATTTTCAACCTGTCTGACAGCAATAGGAATTCAATTACAGTCCTCCAGTGGCAATAAGCTCCGTGCTCTAGATCTTAATTGTCCAACCATTAGTTTGCAATTTGCATTTGTACTGCAGTGACAGCTGACTGTTTCCATCAGTAGCAAACATTTATATTCAGTAAAAATAAGTAAATAAATAAAACAATATCAGTATATCTAAGCTCAGCAAAGAAACTTTCTGCAATGATAAATCCAGTTTATTCCCTTAAAGCAATAATTCATGGCTCTGGAATCTGACACAGAGATTTTCTGTGCTATTGCATGTGTAAACTTGGATGTTTTGGAGGGGGCAAACCCTTTACCTTTCAGGAGGACAGCCCATCTCTAGAGGTCAGATGTGCACAGTTGTGTGTTAAATTCCTCTTGGCACGAGGCCTTTCAGAGGTCAGTGGTTTTGGTTTGTTGCTTTGGGGTTTGGTTTGGGTTTTTTTTTTATACACATGAAGTCTGGTTTTGTAAGGGTGATATTCTCCTACAGCATTAAGAAGTCCATGCAATCCTTCCAGAAAAAGGAAAGGCAAAGCAGAGGTGAAGGCAGCTCTGGAGAAATGTTGCTGTGGCGTGGTCAGAGGGAACAAGCTCAGGGCATATCTGCAGTACAGACAAAGGTCCCTTTCTGCTGGGGCATTTGCTTGCAGACCCTTCCTGCCAGAAGCAACCCATCTTCCCATTGCTGTAGTCACACCAGCCCTCAGCTGTGCTATAAAAAGCACTCCTCTTAAAAAACCAAGCCAAACCAAACCAAAACCAACAACCAAACCACTACACACACATGCACAGTTTTGCCTGCACAGTGATGTGAGTAACCAGGTAACCAGTTCCCTCCAAGAAGCTTATAGAAAGTGCTCAGTAGGTCAGTTCTGGAGCAGACAAGAGGGCTTGTCAGATCCTACTAGGAGCAGCTCTGGTTCTATGACATGTACTCCATATCTACCCATTACTTGACCAGTCAGCTCAAGGTGGGTCTTCAAGGATGGCTACAGTCAGGAACACCTCCTGTCTTAGGAGAAGGCTTTGGCAGCAAGGTGTTAACTCAAAAGCTCGTGGCCTTCAACACCACCCAACACAAACACACACACCAGGATTTAACAATAAATTAGCAAGAGAATGAGGTGAGAAAGCATGACCGTGTTGCTAGGACATGCAGAGCAGACACCAGTATGAGCTGTATCAAGGACCTATGTCACTGCAATAAGGGAAATTAAAGATGGAGAAAGCAAAAGGTCAGGACTGAAATTCAGTAACTGAACAACATGGGGCAATTAGGCAAAATACCTGATCATACATAACCTTGATTTGACAACTTGCATCAATCTTCACCACTTTTTTTTGTTTGTTTGTTTCTTCTCTCTCTCTCTCTCTCCTCAAAATGTCATTAAGATCTGTGGAAAACAATGACAACTTGATGTTGTGTCCTACAGGCAGCTGCCTCACCCTGATGAATTATTGCTGCCTCTCACTCCACAAATCACTTCAAGGCATGATGAACAAGAAGGTCATTTTAGTGAGAAGAAATATCAGAGATTTCTATCCAGGGCTAGAAATCCCTTTCCTCCCACTGAAATAACATAGCCTGAGAATAGCAGTCACGGGGAGTTATCCAGCACAAGCCTCTCAGCCTAAAGATGCCAAGTGCTTTACCAGTCTCCAAGGAATCATTCTGATGCTTTCTACACTTATGTGTTCAAGATTGAGCCTGCTCATGACAACCTGTGGGAAGAAAGTTTCCCCTGACTATGGTTTTCCTGCTGTGGACACTGTTTATGTTCTTGGTATCTGTGTCAGGTATGTTCTCTGGCATCCAAAATCTAAATATTAATTTTTTATTGGCAGATGGCTTGTTTGGTTGGGGTTTTTTTTCATGCTGTACCTGCAATAATAGAAAAAAGCATGAGGAAAACCACTCTTAAAGTACATAAATCCCCCATTATTTTGATTTGGGGTGGTCTAAACCAACCCAGTTTAGTTGACTAAACTGAGTCTTGATCACTAAAATTGGAGTTGCAACTGTGCTTTAGAAATGTTAGAATTTAGATGTGCCTATTTTCCTTCAAAGACTACACAGCCCACAGCACTAAGCTAGCACTGATTTCTAAAGCCCAAACCCCACTTTGTTTATGGGATTACCTCTGTCTTAAACTAATTTTGTTTTGTTTTGGTTTTTTTAATTAGATTACATGTATTGAGTTAAATCAGCAAACTGGAGGAGTGAGGTGAGGTAGCAGCTGTATTTTCAGGGAAGCTTTTCTTACAGAAAACAAATGCTGAGTAAATCATAGTCCAGATCCTATTGCTGTAGAGAAATAAATCAAGCAGTAGCACACTCTATCCAGAAGGAAGAAAAATAAATAAATTATCATCAAAACCCACACAACCCCATCTTTTTTTTATCTGGGTGCAGGATAAGCAAGCCTCCAGGTAACTGTGTCAGGTTGCAGACTCTAGTGGTAAGATATTCTTGACAGTACTAATTATATGAGCACCCTCCTGATAGTTCTTTCCTTACAAGAGCAGCACGGATGTGAATCTTTATGGCTGGAAAAAGCAGTCTTTCAGCTGAGCAATAAGATACTGTATAAACATTCTATGAGTGCCTTGCAAGCAAACTCAAGGTGGCAAAAGGTGCCTTTTTGATCAACGTAATCACTTTGAAAAGGGGAAATCTCTATCAGCCCGAGGTATGTAACATGTCAGATGTATTATCAGCTCTCAGTTGCCTGCTCTGAGCCTGATAATAGCAAGGAGTTGTAATGAGTGTGCTGGCAGAAATATTACAAGCAATAAGCTCTGAAAAAATCAATGGAGCATGTACCCTTCAAGCCAGCCTGGTGCAGTAATGCCAAGTGTTATTTCAGGTGTTATTACAGCTTTGTATGCAACATTTATTCAGACTGATTTTTGTAAGACAAGCTTTTTAAGCACTTTTCCCAACCCCCAAATATACAATCAGTGTTATTATTGAACAAAGCCATTTTGTGTTCCTTTAAAAAAAAATAAAAATCACAACTCTTATCTCCTTTCTGCTGCAAAGAATGAAAAAAAAAAAAAGAAAAGAACATCAAAACTGAGGATTACCATTTAAGACAGAAAAACTTGTATCTGTGTTTGCTCCTTTGCATAAACATAACTCTGCCTGACTAGGCATCAAACGTTTATCCCAGTGAGCTTTGACTGCAGAAGACACCATCATGATTCATCACCCATGTATGTTTACTAAATTTTATAAATAGTGGAAAATAGGCCATAAATACTGGTTTGTGTTTTAAATCACTGTTTTGTCTAACCCAAAATGTCTCTAGAGTAGCAGCACTAGAAATTCAGATGACAAAATTTCAACGGGCATGTGCTTTCACTTTATACATCAAACTTACATTGAGGGGACAGTAAATCTCTCCAGTGATATGGGTACAACAAAGGATTAGATGATCCTAACTGCAGGAAAAAAGCCAGATTTCAGCATCTTTATCCTGGGCTGACACGACCTGCCTTGCCCGGACTAGCAGGAAACAAGAAAAGAGCAGCTAGACTTTGTCTTATTTCAACCAACTATATTTCAAAAGTACAAAACCCAACAAACCCCGAATTCTGCTTCAGCTGCTGCATTACAATGCCAACAGCGAGGCACTGCTTGCCACAGCAGCTGAGGTTTTGCTTCAGGCAGGGTCCCTGCCCAGCATGGAAGCTGCAGAAGGATGGAGGAGGCAGCTGCCTGCTCCTTCCAGGCAGCTCGCCAACCCATCAGGGCTATGCTAATGCGGGAGCAGACAGCACCAGCAGGCTAGGAGATGCTCACTGTAGATCGTTTGGGGTGTGTGTGTGTGTGTGTGTGTGCGTGTGTGTGTGTTTGTTTGCTTTTTTTTTTCCCTACTCTTTATAAATATACATACAAACAAATCCCCAAACCTTCAGTGTGAACTTGGTGGGGGCAATGTCAGGTTTTTTCCAACATCCAGGTTCATTTTAACTTTGGATGAGACTCGCAGGGTGCTTTAGTGTCCACCCCTCTTGTCAGGGTGTTGCTGACAAGCTGAAGAAATACCCCGAGAAAGCAGCAGGTGATGGTGCCACCACAGTGTGGGCACTTAGAGTGTGTCACAACAGTGACCTCTGGCCACCAGCCAGACATGTGCCCCCAGACTGAGCTGTCAGAGCACAGTAGAGGTGGTTCAGTTAAATGCCCAAGACTGAGCTGTCAGAGAACAGTAGAGGTGGTTCTGTTAAATGCCACCAAACAAGAACAGCTCGTTGAGCATTTAAATTGAATCATGTCCTACCCTTCAAAGCTCAGTCATATGTCCTGAAGGTAGGGCAAAATCCAAATGCTTGTGAGGAGTTTCCTCTGAATTACTTGACTTAAAACTTCATGGCTTGGGCTGCACCTATTTAACTGAGCTCCTCTGCTCTCCCCTGCTTCAGTCTGGAAGGGAAACTGAGGTGATTTCAGGATTGCTTCACTTAAGAAAGGTGATGAGGTTTGTCTCTGTGAAATAAGGGAATTCCTCCCCCAGACTGGATCATCTACAAGCCAAGAGGATCCGAATGAAAGTCTCCAGGTTGGATTTTGAGCCTGGAAACCATGTTTGTCCTCCATGCTTGCCTGTCTTAAAGCACCTTTCATGTGAGGACTGTCTAGAGAAGACTTTGTGATAGGCACTGGTATTGAAGCACCCGGTATGAGGTGGGGACAGCTTTATTGACAATGTTAGGAACATGTCCTCTAGATAGATGTCCCACACTACTATTGGATTAAATCTCAAGATCAGTTTTAAAAGCCCGTAAAAATCGAGACTTGTATTAATATTCCAGAAAAAAAACCCTAATGTCATTGAAATAACATTTTCAGTAGTTTACTGCTGAAGTATATTTTATACAAAAGCCATCCTCTTTTTCCTAGATCTCAGAGCTTTGCTGTCGCTTTGTACATTTACATCACTGAGCAACATCCAGAAATTCTTGTCTGACTGGATGAGATGTTAAAATCAGTATACGGGCTAGGTAAGCTTAGGATACGTTGAGAGAAAAAGGAAATTACCTTTGACTGTAGCTTGCTTCCACAAAACAAAACAAACAAAAAAACCCCAACAAAATAACCCCAAACAAAACCAAAACATTAACTAAAAGCCGAGAACTGCAGAGTTTAATATTTCTTTGTGACTTTTTCCAACAGCAAGCTTCAGAATAGAGCAAGAAATGCATTCATATCCCATGTGCTAATACAAACAATCCAAATGCTCACTGCCTGCCTAGTCTTCAGTAAGAAGAAGTTATTGGGTGGCAAAGATGCAGGAGATGGGGCAGAGAAGGATAAAAATCAGGAGCTGCTTCATGGATACAAGACTCAGGAGGAGGCGTGGGGAGAGCTGAATAATGCCAAGATTGACTTTCACTCCCGATAGGTTAAAATCGATGACTGTAGCTTGGTTATGAAGACAAAGGGCTAACAAAGATGGTCTTCTGACAGAGAGAATTCCTTTACACCCACTACAGCCTCCAGCAGTTTTAATTAGCACTCTTTTGCAGCTTATCAACTTTCAGTGCCATAGCTTCTTTCTGCATGCAATGTTTCTTTGTTATTCAAGTGAAGTCACTTGTGTCTTGAAAAAATGTCTGCTGTGGAAAATACAATGGAGGGTAATCCATACAACAGGGAGGAGGAGACTTTAATGAACTACATGATATAACTGGTAAGTAGTCGACCAGACCCCAAATGTCAGACCAGCAATGAAGTAGCTTGAAGTAGTATAACTAATATTTTTTTCCAGCAGCAAATACAAATGCACTCTTCTTCTCCTACCTATTTTTTTCCTGGAGAAGGAAAGGAAATCAGTATTTCTGTAAGTGCAGGCACAATCAAAAGTTTCCTCACCACCAAAGACTGTAATGCCTTGGCTTTCCTTCATGGCTGGCTTCCCATCAAATTACCAAGTTAAATTTAATATCTCAGTCCTTATCCTGCAGGTGGGTCTAGGACTTGGGTCTAGAGTATATCAAAAACAGAGACTGCCCAATGCTCTCCCACAGAGACCTGCTTCTCAGTCACAGCACAAATCTCATCTCAGAGGAGCAAAGCTTTTTCAGGGACAGTCCACAGGCAGAAAAGCAAGCCCCACAGGAACTGAGGGCTACTGGACATCTTCCCACCACCTCCTGCAAAGCACATGGAGCAGGCTGGTCATTTTAAGCATATATAACAGTGCTGCATAGCAAATCTGGGAACAGGCTGTGAAAGAGAAGGATCCCCAGCAGCACATGGAAGCTGTGGGCTTGCAGGAGGGCACAGCTCTGCAGTGAAGAGCCTGCAGAAGAAGGGCAGGAGAGAAGAGTCACCCAGAGGCACAGTGGGGGAAACAGCTGACCCCCAAGAGAAGGAAAATCCAGCATAACCTGGTGGGTGTTGCTAAATTCAGATCAGGAAGAGGAGCAATAAGGAAAGTCTGCCATGATTAATCAGTTCTATCTCAAGCTTACTGCAACCAATAGATATTTTGGTTCCTAGGAGCTCCTACACTTGCCTGCTCTTCAGAAGCCCTCTCTATTCCCAGCACAGCTCATATCATGATGGAGCATGTCAGCAGCCAGAGAGGAATTAAGTCTCATCCCCAAGAGGTTTGGTGATAGTTCACCTCATTAGCAGGAGATGGACAAACTGGAGTTAGTTCAGAGAGGCACAAAAATTGAGGCAGATGGAGGGGGACTGACTTATTAGAGAAGATTAAAAGAGCTAAATCTGTGTAGCTTGGTTCAGTGACAGCATCAAGGGAGCACCGACACTAACTATAAAGATTTTTAGAGCATAAAAATGAAAAATGGGCTTTAGATTGTAAGAGGAATGTGTGTAACTAGACCCAGTGAAAGGGAGAAACAAAGGCACTGAAGAAATTTCTCTTGCAGTTCAGAGTTTCTTTGTACCAAACAAGGTTTGCATCCCCTGCAGATGTATTTACCAATTACTGCACAATACACTGATGAATTTTGCCTTCAGAAAAGCTACAATGAAGAATAATTTTAACAGTACACAAAAGGCATGTCTATGTTATTTGTTAAAACAGTAGCTGAACATGGAAATAGAGATATCTTTTTACAGGTAAAGAAAACACTATATATATGTATCATTATATATATATATATATATATATATATACACACTATGTATATATATGTATCATTGGGCATTCTACCTAAAGGAATTTCTGGTTTCCTTACAGACCAAACGTTTTGCCTCTCACCTGAGGTTTATTTCCTTATTTTAGTGACTTCAACAGATCAACAAATAAAAAAAAATCCTTGTCTGTCTCCACAGAATCACAAAATATTAGGGGTTGAAAGGGACCTAGAAGATCATCTAGTCCAACCCCCCTGCCAGAGAAGGGTCACCTAGACCAAGTCACCCAGGAACAGATCCAGGTGGGTCTGGAATGTCTCCAGAGAAGGAGACTCCACAACCTCCTTGGGCAGCCCCTTCCAGACTCTGGTACCCTCACTGAGAAAAAGTTTTTCCTTGTGTTTACCTCCTGCTCTCCAACTTACTCCACTCTGATAATCTCCTGTACAACTTACAAAGGTTTGGATCAAGCTCTTTTATACAAATGGAGAAGTTTGTGTCACTTAGTGAGTTTGAATTAGGCTATAGGGTTGTTTCTTACAACTTAATCTAAATATTAAAATGTGACTGGCAAGGTTATTTACCTGTTGGCTTTTTTCCCTGGAGGTTGGGGAAGCTCAATTTTTTTTTTAACATAGAAGTCTCAGACAAACGATTTGGAAGTGACTAAAAGAAGCCAACCTTTGGAACATACATCAAATTCATGGCAAAACTGCATAATCCAGCATTCATTTTTAGCACATATGTTCTGTTCAGGAACACTGCCTCACCATCGGTTTATTGCTCTTCCTCACAGAAAGGTTGCTTTTCCATTTATAAATTGAGACCATTTACTGAGCTTTTAGCAGACTTCTGGCATTAAAACACCACAGCATATATCATATATCATAAGATTGTGATCAAAGAAGACTAGCTCCTACTAAAGTTTCTTTTCTTCTAATCTTCCCTCCTCAGGCAAAAACCTGGATGAATAGATAAGTTAGTCCCAGGAGATGGATGAAACTTTGATAACAAAGCTTATGCTACTTACACTGATATTCATTCCGATTTTCTAAACTCCGTTTATACAACATGATTCAAGAAACACAAAGCTTTAACTTTCTTCCAACATTCAAATATATTCTGTTCACAAACTAAAAGCAGGATTTTATCCCACATGGTTTGGTGTTTTTTGTTTTGTGTTTTTTTAATATTTAGGAAAAAACAACTATACTGACTCCTGTAATGTTTTACAGGGGAGGAAAAAAGTATAGAGGTAGGAAAAAAGTCTTGTTTTTGACTCTGTACAAAGATAAGCCAGTAAAATACATCAAGGTAGTTCAGGATAGTAATTATAACATGTAGCTTAAAAAAAAAAAATCAGTGAAAATATATTCACAAAGACTATTTTATGTACTTGAATAACACATCCACTGAGATGGCCTTGTTGCAGTTTCCCAAGTAATAGGAAACTGAACATTTCAGGTACCTCTTTGCATCCTTCTGATCTTAAGAGAACTAAGAAACTAGTCTAGAAACTGTTATGACTTATTTTTTTGAGAAAGAGCTGGAAGATTTAAGGCTCTTTTAAAGTTGGAGGCACAAGGGACAGAATCACTGAACTTAAAATCCCTACCAGCAGTTTTAATGAATAAATAAATACATGCCTTGTTGCTGTTACCATATGAACCTGAGCCAAGGGTGGGATCCCTTTATCCTACATACAGACATGCAGAAACCCCTCATCTGCTGAAAACTAGTCAATTATCTTTCTACTAACTAGGTGAAAATGCCTATAAATTGTCTCATGAGTTGTACAAAGTTTTGCTGGAGGAGAAAAGCCATTAAGTTGTTTTCTTTGTTGGGGTTGTTGAGTTTTCTGTTTGTTTTTGTTGTTTTGTTTTTTGTGTGGTGGCAAAAAGGAAAGTATCTAAAGTGAAATGAAGAAAGCTGAAAAGATTCTTGGTCAGCCTTTGTTTCCTGACCCTGGAGCACTTTAGAGGCCACGAATGAGCCCCATGTAGCTTTCTGCTGGCTCATGACCAGACTCCAGGCTGCAACCACCACCCTAAAACTAAATATACAGCTAAACTAGAAGGTAAAAAGAACCCCTGTGACAGAACAGCTGCTTCCATCTTTTCTAGTAGCAAAGAACCCACCCCACTAATATCATTATTTTCAGGGCTGGTGGACTTACAGCAACCCTTTTGAACTACCAGAAGGTGTATTCAAGGAATATATTTATTTGTAATTAAAAAAAAATTTAATCTCTAAGCATATATAAAGGTATTTATATACCTATATGCACATACATATACATTCACTGCATCACCTAAGCAGCTTCTTGAACAAAAGAGCCTCTGTCTCTCTCTCTGCATACTACAAGTGCCACAAGCACACTGTGACCCAAAGGGGCAGTTCAGCTTTCTGTTGATGTTTTCAATAGCTTTCTGGCTCTGCAGGTTTAGTCTTTGAAGTCTCATCCACATTATTTCAATATTCTCTGCTGCACATCACCAGGTAGGTAGAGACATCTTTTGCCAGTGTGAAAGATTTGGCCTTAGCACATGTCCTGCAAAATTCATGCTGTTTAGAGTGGCAGCCCTGACTCTTGGCACAAGCTGTAGTAAAGCCACTTCTAGTCGAGTAAAAGAAAAAAAAAAAAAAAAGAAAAAAATAGGGAAGTGCAGCCCCTAGGGATGCACCCTGAGAGCTGTTACTCAACTGCCAGATATTATCAGCTTCAACTGGATGAGAATCCAGCAGTTTCTTTATCCTGGGGGTAGGGTCTTTGGAAAACAAAAAGCAAATTGCTTCTTCTGGGCTCAGATAATCTGCTTGTAAGGAGCACTGCCACTGTAAGAGGATTTGTACTAATTGCATAAAGTATCATATGAAAGAGTATTCAGAAAATAATAGATGTGGAAGCCAGAAGGTTAATATGCACCCTGATTCTGAACATCTCACAATCCTGAATACCCAGGTAGAAAAAACACAGTTGGGATGCCTTGTAAAGACACAAGCCACGATTACATTATGGAAATTATTCCTTGGCAATGAAATACTTCAGAGTTCCTTTCCACACTCCTTTAAATGACTAGAGAAGTCAACAGAAAGGCCTATAACCATGAAACTCCATCTTGTTTGTGCAATTACAAAAACCGAGCCTGAATCCATCCATAATTTGTTCTGGCAATCACAGGGGTGATTGCAGTCTGCCTGCTTTATTGGGCCAACCAGCTCATTCCTATGCAGTAGATGTAAACATTTCCTCCACATATGCACTTTAAACTGCCGTTGTAGGTACTCTGCAAACACCTTCTGTTCATATACACAGTTTACAGACCCGTGTATTTTTTCGGCTCAGTGAACACCCATTAACTCCCAAAATGGGAAATATGTTTGGTTTAAGCAAAGAGCAGGATTTAGGAGAAATTCTACTCTGCCAGCTTCTGTAAACTCATCCCAGGGTGGAAACACACAGTGCTCGGATGGCAGAGTTTGGCCATCTGTGATTTTATAGCTCTGTGTAACTGAGACATCTCCGAGAAGAAACGACATCCCTGCGGGAATGTGCTGGGTCAAGAGATGTGAGAAAAGCCTGCTCCTTTAACAGCAGGCTGGGAAAAGCCATTTTAGCCACATCTTCAAAGGGAAAAAAAAAAAAAAAAGTTCCTTTTTTTTCAGCAGGGGCTGGGGATGTAAGGACACAGAGACAGGCTTGACTGCATCAAATCCACAGGTCTCCTCCTCAGGCTCAGGGCAAAATGAGCAGATTTAGCTCCAATAACCTATGCAAGAAGTCTCAGATTTTTTTGAAATGCATCCAAACACTGATTTAGTGATAATTCAAGAGCCCCATTTTTCAGCAGCATTAAACTTACCAAGTGACTGTAAAACACCAAAATAATACAGCTTCAGATTTGCTTAGCTTGTGCCTCTACGTACCTTGAAAAATGTTAGAAATGACCTGTTTTGATGAAGTCAATCTAAAACATACAATCAAATCAGAAAATTCCTGTGAAAGCTCCTAATTTCACCTAGACTGTACTTTTGGAAATAAGAAAATTCTCATTAGATATTCTAAATGAATGTGAGAAATATCAACTATACTCTGTGTGTGTGTGTGTGTCATTGGCTGACCATCCTTCTTCACTCACACAGAAGTATTTTCCCCCTAGACTAGGAAAAGCAGGACCAATTATTGAAATATCGATCCTACTGAAAACAAATGAGACTTTTGCCATCTGATCCTGCTGCAGTTACTATTTTTTTTTCTTCCTTGCTTTAAAATTTACTAGGATTAAACAGAACTGGTTTGCCTGTTGTGTCCTTCCCCCATTTGCTGAATAACGTTGATTTTCTTGCAGGGATCCACCCCCTTAAATAACATTAAGGAAAAACAAGGTAACTTGCAGACATGTACATTATTCCACCGAGGCACAGATGAACACCTACATAGTTTGGGGAAGGCACTGGGGGAAGCTTTTCCACTTCTTCCCCTTTTTCACTTTGTCTCCAAGTCATAAATGAGTAATTACATAGTGCCCACAGGAATAAAAGCTCCCTGGAGAATGTTCCTTAAAGCTGGGGAAAGGAGGAAAACGAGTACCAAAGACATTCAGCTGCTTTCCCCATCTAGCTGTTTTTGCAGGTTTATTACCCAAAGTATAAAACAAAAGGTACCATGGAAAACATGTTGTATTATGACAAAAGAGGCTGCATCCCACCTTGGCTTCTGCAGCGACTCATGTTACTCCGAGGCCACATAATCTCAGCCTAAAGGGATCTCCTGCTGCCAGACTGTGTCTACATGAGAAATTCTTGTGCCCAGACCAGCTCTAAAACCAGGGAAGCACACAAACCAAAGCAGAGCAGATTTCCTTGGAGAACAGTGAAAACCAAGTATTTTTAGGCTGGACTCCAAAATGCCATTTTCACCTGGGTTAGAAATGTGTTCCATGTCATGCCCTTTAAACCAAGCTGGAAAGACATCCTGCCACTAACGACGAGGGCAGAGGAGCAGGACTAAGACGGCAGATGCTTTAGGAACTTGGCCCATCCTCCGTTTGCAGCTACAAACCACCAGATGGCTCAGTGAGGAGAATCCCTGCCCGAAAATGCGGATTTCAGACTTGCAGGGCATAACGTTTAGCCCAGGGGGAGATAAGAAATGCAAGGCACGTGAAAACACCATAGCCCTGCTACAGTGAAGCCCGAACTACCTGCTTGCCATGGTCACTCCAAAAGCACTTAGCAATATGTAATTTTACAAGCTTGCCCCGATAGCTTAAATCCCTATTTTGAAGCTATTTACACGGAACCTCCATCCTTGATAAAAAGCCTATTTAGGGAAGTTTATTGTGAGCAAGAAAACAGAAGAATGTGTTCCCTGGCAGAAGCTATCCTGACTAAACAGCATATGCAAGGGATTCTGTGTGATTTACCCTTCTAATTTAATAAGAATTAGGGTTTGCACAGCTGACAAGAAAACTTCCATAGTTTAGGTGTGGCACCTAATACCAGGAAAGCTTCATGGGAAGAGCAGCACATCCCAGAGGCAAGCAATGAACAGCTTTGCTAGTTTTGCTTACAGATACTTAATATTATTTTATAGTGGCTACTGGGGTTTTTTATAGTGGCAGTTTTGGGGAACACAGCTTGGAATCTCAGAGACACCAATGTGAAAGGAAAAGATTTTGGTTTGTCACAAAGTAAAATACAGGGCAAACAGGATAGATGCACAGAAAAGATCTGTTTATGGATAGCTTTTGAATAAAAGGTATTTCTGCCTCAATGCAGGTTTTATTCCTGCAAGAAATAAACCACTTAGAATATAAATAGTGTAAGAAAAAGAAATCAATGTGGCATTTAAGTGCTAGGGTACAGCCCATGTGGACTTGCATCCACTGGACTTGATGGACACTTAATAGGTTAAGTTCTTAATCCATAGCCTATACTACCCAGAGAGAGACAGACAGCTTAGGAGTACTAAAAAGGTACTGGATGTAGTATTGGAAAAATATGCAACACAAAAGGAGAAAAATCATTGTCCCAGTATAGATTTTCTAACCCCAGCCTGCCCAGTTGATAAGTAAATGGCAGCCATGGCCCTTGGGGTTGTTTTGCATAAAACAAGGCATAAAATCCCCCTGTGCCAGTAGCAGAAAAAAGACATTCCTCAAGCAGCACATCCTATAAGCATCCCTACTTATTTTCCTTGTCCTGACTACAAAAGCTTTACAACAGGTCTCTGGAAAATACAAACCCACAACTACATTAAAAACTTAACTGTAAGAGACCTGTTAAGTTCACAATGGCAAGCTCTGCTCTTATTTTTTCTAGCCACAGACAAGCCCCTGCACTTATAACGAATGAGTGTTTTTGTTCAAAGTGTGCTTTATTGATTAGCCACTTCATTCAAGAGCATCATCAGAAACTCATCTACTTATTAATTTCAACTTTATAAGTGATTTCAACACTCTCCCCTAGACACCAGCTCTTCCTCAGGCATATCTGTCATTTCTGTCAAGAGTACTTCCAATTAATTGGCAAGAGGACCTAGGAAGCACCGACTTTGTGGGGGAAAAAAAATGACATTGGCATGTGTTTATGAACTGCAGTAGGGATATATAAAATAATGAACAGAACCACAAGGTAAATCAGTGCTGCTTTGCACCAGGCTGTGTCAGCGTGGACACTGGCTACAAGAAGTAAAATGCAACATGGAAAATAAACCAGTATGTTACTTGATGCAAAATTAGACCGAAGGGCTCATGTACACATGACAGAGGAGGCAGAAGTTTAGAAGGAATGATTAGAAGCATTAGGCAGTACCAGCTAAGTGGAGAAAAATCACCAGGGTTTGTTTGTTCTGGGAACAGACATATTTTGGTTAATCTGTTCTGATGAAAGGAGGAAAACCACAACTTATTAAACACTGTATTACAAAACACATGCCAGGCCACACAGACTTTTTTTTTCAATACTATTCCCAGCTGAACCACATGTACTGATCATGAAGTTCAATTCGATTACACCTTTATACTGTAGTCCTCAAGACTGAAGTCAAATTTAAGACCTGACCACAAGCCAAAGTCCAACACTTTTCTCACTATGCCAGTTCCTGGGACACAAGGCAGAGCTACCTGAGACTATAAAGCTGGAGGAGAGCCCCTGAGCATGCTGGCAGGCACATCATTAGCTCCAGAAACCAGGGATGGAGCTGGGACCAGCCTCCTCCTCTTGCAGCTAAACAGTCACAATAACCCTGCAGTGGCAAAGACACAGAAAATTCCAGGAGAACGGCTAGGAGAGCAGCATTTAACTGTAGCTTGCATCACATGCTTATTTTCAGTACAAGTTGAGCTCCTAATTAGTTGAGCAACTAATTCACGTTTGAAAATGTCACTCAGACTCATGGTAGTAGATTAAAAATGCCAGAACAGAGATCAGCCCTAATCCTGCTGCCTCAGCTCTGCTCCATCACTCCACTGGGACAGAGACTCCACACAACTTTGCAGACAAGGACTCAGCACAGGCTGGTTTGGGTGGGAAGGGAGTTTTCAAGGTCATCCAGTCCAAATAAATAATATGTCAAATAATATGTCAGTTACACTTCATATGCAAAATGATTCAGCTCCTTAAATACAGCTAAAACCACTTGCAAGTGTCATTGAAAACTGGCTTGGGACTGTATTCACTGATTCCTATTGAAGCATTTGCAGATTGACTAAACATCCCAAGCTATTAGAGATTAAAACAAGCTTTTTAAGTCTTCAGAGCAATACCTGCTCAGATTTCTAGATTTCTGTTTAATAACAAAAAGTATTATTTTAATGGAAGCATCACAGAATCACTGGAGTTGGAAGGGACCTCTAGAGATCAAGCAGATATTTACACTTAAAGATAATGCCTTTCAGAGGTAAGCTCTGAGAGCACATTAGGAATTGTTAATTGCATAAACACTAAAGGAAAAAAAAAAATATGCTTAATAAGCCTGTGTTCTTACTCTCAGCTATGAATAATCTATTGTTGGTTATTGGAATAGCTGGAAAGGAGGAAGCAACCAGTTTATCTGCAGAGCTATTGCTGCACACGAGTTATTTCAAGAAGTGTGATAAAAACCCATAAAAACAAATGAAAAGAGAGGAAAAAAAAAAAAAAGAATGGTACATATTGACTACTTGGGGGAACTTTTAAGCCAGGGAATTCTCTTCTATATGCATCTGTGTATTTTGATTAAAGATCTACTGAATATTTCAATTTTCAACTTCACACAGGAAGGGGGTCAGGATTTTTTTGGACACAGATAAATTATGTTTGCATAAAACGGACCTAGAATGTCACAGCTATGAGGCCTAAATTATGGCAGCGTAGGAAGATGGTCCTCTAAAGCACTTGATGGATGAAAACAAGCAAGACAGTTGACAGCTGGATAACAATCTTTTTCTTGTGCAGCATCATTGTATTATCACCAGCTGCTTTGTGAAGTAGCTTTTAGAGCTGGCTATGCATTGCAAATGTAACACTTCTCAGGCTGTTAACCCTCCAATTTACTTACTCATGTGAGCATCATCAACAAGTGCTGGAACATATTGCTTTGGGAATTTAATAAGTTAATCTATGATTATGAATAGTTCCCCCACTGAATTCGGGGAGTAAAAAAAAAGAAAACAAGGAATGCCTTTTTTAACACTTGTTTCACAGGAGCCTTTTCACTTGGGCAAATATAGGAATTATATTTATTTTAACCCCATTTATGCTGCTCCAGCAGCTCTCAAGTGATCCCTGCACCTGAGAAAAGCAACGTGGGAACACAGGACTGAGAGGTTCCTCCCAGGCCCCAGAGTCCAAGCCTCAGCAGGCAACTTGTGTTATTACTTCTATGAGTTAAACTGACATTAAAGTTCCTAATGGGGAGACTTATTGCAGAACCTCATTCCTCAAAACCTATTTCTTCTTTCAGAAACCTCAAAATCCATTTAACTGATCAAGAAGAAGATACAGGGCTGCAACAGCTCCATGAAGACTCCTGTGATCACTCAGAGGATCCAGGAAAGCAGCATCCTCCCCACACCAGCCCTTCTCTTCAAGTCAGGGGTAATTTTGTGTTTGAGCCATCAAATCTTTCCCTGTTCAGCAGCAGCTTCCAGCTGCTTAAGCACAGAAGTAGGAGGTGTACAGAGGCTTCCACTGCCATTTTTTTCCCTAGCACAACTCTTTGCTTCTTTAAAGTTACATTTTTAGTAAATCCAACACAGTGAAATCCTGAAAAGAAGCCAGCTTCCAATTTCTTCATTCACTCCCTTGAGAAACCCAAACATTCATACTAAATCTAACAAGCAAGCACCTTATTTATCACTAATCATCATTCCTTGTTACTGCTAAGCACACACTCCCACCTTGAAAACACACAAGCAATTGATAGCAATTGTCAGTGATGGTGACATTTTCAAACACCAAGAAAAAGAATAAAGCATCTCTTTTTTGTGAGAAATACTCCTGTGCTCCTGTTGGCACATAAAATAATTCAGGTCTAATCGTTTAAGGTCTGCACATACAATACACCAACACCCAGGAGAACCTGCAGAGCTAGGAAAATTTTGCATCCAACTTGGAAATTTGTCAAATAACTGTATCACATTAGTTACTGTCCTCCCACAACTTTTTCAATCCAGGCCAGTAAGGCTTTTGTTTAAAAGCAACACTCACTCAGCCATTGCTTCCTAATGGGAGAGGACCCCAGGCCAGCACTTTGAAAGAGTCATGCCTTTCTCTGCAGCAAGCTCCCTGCAAAGATCCAAATTCCTTCAGACTAAACCGAGGCTTTATCAGAATACAAATCAGAATAACTCACTTTTAAAGTAGAGGAAACTCGAGAGTGACTAAATCAGAAGCAGAAGAGCCACGAACCAACACCAGCCTACTCACTTGGTCCATGCAAGCAGGTCAATGGCTCCAGAAGCTGGGACATCCTGAACATCCAAGGGAGCACTGAATCTGACCCCTTCCTATATTACCTAAAAGTAAGCTCTTAAACAGAGCTTGCTGTCACTGGCTTTAAAGCAACATCACAGAGCTACCAACACCCAGGAAAAAATACCCACAATCCCTCCCAGGACACCTGCCTTGCCAGAATGAATCACAGGTATTTTCTCCACAGCTACAGAATATTTTATGAGCTTTTTTGTCTGTTTTTTGTTTGTTTGTTTTTTCTTTAAGATTTCAATTTCAGAGTATCAAAAAGAGTATTTCAGCAGTTTTCTTTCTGCAATATATATGTTGTGTTTGTAGTTTTTTTTTCCCCCTGCAGATGAGCTGGGGTTTTGTAGATTGTTTCTTGCCAGATTAGGTTAATGGAAATCCTTAATAGCTGTGTCCTTTTAAGTGTAATGTGCTCAGAGAAGTGTTGAAAATGTCTTGGGAACTGTTACTGAAACAACTTATTGGCAGTACCTATGCTGCATGTAAGTACATATACGTGCTTCTCGACCTGCTCGTGCTGAGGCTTTGTAAGGGTTGTCAAGCAGAAGGTTGGGGCAATGTAGTTATTTTGAAAAAATAAATGTGCTCTTTCAAGGGAAAAAGAAGCCACCAAACCATTGAACATTGGATAATTTAGTCCTCCTGTTTCTGAGTATTGAAGTGGTTCCTCAGTACTTAATGTGGTTGAGGACCATGAGAGTTCTATGGTACAGAGAATTATAGAATCATAGAATTGTCAGGATTGGAAGGGACCTTAAAGCTCATCCAGTTCCAACCCCTTGCCAAGGGCAGGGACACCTTCCACTAGAGCAGGTTGCTCAGAGCCCCATCCAACCTAGCCTTAAAAACTTCCAGGGATGGGGTTTCCCTCACCTCCCTGGGCAACCTGTGCCAGTGTCTCACCACCCTCATGGGGAAGAAATTATTCCTCATGTCTGATCTCAATCTGCCCACCTCTAGTTTTGATCCCTTCCCTCCAGTCCTGTCACTATCTGACAACCTAAAAAGTCCCTCCCCAGCTTTCTTGTAACCCCCTTCAGATACTGGAAGCCACAAGAAGGTCTCCCAGAGCCTTTTCCTCTCCAGACTGAACAGCCCCAATTCTCCCATCCTGTCCTCACAGGATAAAATATATTAGGATATAATAAAATATATACATATTTATATAAATATAAAATACATATTAGGATATAAACCTAATCACCTGCAGAATGCAAATTCAACTTTACAAAAAAGTGTTAGAGCATCAAGTTTAGAACAAAAGTTACACGAGTCGATTTTGAAAACTCCATGGCATAACAGTCAATAAAACTCCTCTTCCCAGATTTCAGTGCTAGATGTTACTCCTATAGTTCCTTAAGGCTGATAAAAAAACCCAGACAAACAAAACAACAAAAGCCAGTGTAATGGCAAGTGCTTGTAATTTTAGATTTATTAAAGGGAAGAGGGCCCTGGAGCAGGAAAAGCTATTTGGAGGCTGGCAAGTAAGTCGAAGGCATTTTTTGAAGCTGCAGCAGCCTGTTCAGAAGCTGCAGCTGGCAGGTGATGGAGTCCTGATCTGCTTTAAGGGGCCAGTGCAGCAGCTTGGCTGGAAACTGCTCTTCTGGCTGCAGAAAAGGAAAAAGGCAACTGAAAATGAGACTGGAGAGTGACATTCTGCTTTATGGCCTAATTCAACAAAGCATTTAATATATATATTTAATAGATATAGTTAACTCCCAATGCTTAACCTTTTAATGAAGCATATGCTGAAGTATTCTGTTGTCTAGTTTGGGCCACCTGACTCCAGCCCTTAAAATGATCACCTCTAAAAATGGTGTGTGATGTGAAGGATTTGATTAGAGGTGGTTGCATTTTCTTTGTGGGGCAAGCTTGGTGGAGAGGTCAAGAGGAGGGTGATAAGCTGCAATAAAAGCATATAAATGAATAATTGAATTAAGCTTTCTGTACCTCATGGGAAATCAGCAGAAAAGGTTTTTCCCACTGAGTTCACTGCACATTTAGAGGCTGCATTACTGCCCTGGCCTTCCTTACGTATTGAAGCAAACCAGGATATTCAGTTCTGGGCTTTTCCACATTGTGTCCTTCCAGTCTTGCTAATGTAGGAAAGCTCCATGGCACACAGAGCACACAAAACCTGAGCCCACTCTGTGTCTGGCTGACTGGCAGGCACAGGGAACCTGCAGGGTGGGTATTTTCCTGATGTACAATTAGAGCCAGCGGGCTGGAAACAGATGGTTACACCAGGGTAAAATCACTAGAATAAGATGTAAACAATTTCTATCCATCTGTGTTTTGCTTCTGCGTGCAGAGGCAAGAGGGGAAAAAATGAAAACAGCCCGAATCAGGCTAGCTGCATTTTCAAGGATTTTCTCCATTGCAATTGCATCCAGGCTATTGTCCCATGCAGGTCTTGGGAGGGGGAAAAATGTGATATTTAACCACAGGTGACTAGTAATAAAACCAGCCTGTTTCTGGGCAGGGCTGTAACCCTTGCTCCTGAATTAGACTATTCAAAGCTAAGAGTACAGTTAGCTTTGCTTTTCTCATGTTGCCTTTATAATGAACTCAACCAGGTTTATGATTTTAGTAAGAAAACTGTCAAATTATTACCAAGAAAGGTAGAAGGCAGAGAAATGTGATTCTAATTTATTCTGTTGATCCAAATTTACCCTGACAACCCATTTGTCTAACTTGTAATGGAGTATAAAGTAAATTACACTAAAGCAGAAGCTTAATTCTGTTCCCTGACTGATCAAACAGGAGCTACAGCGAGACAGAAAATGTGCCAAATGCCTCAGCATACAGGAAAATCATCTATCACCAATACGACTGCATTTTGAAAAACTTTCAACTTGGTCAACTTCTGATTGCTGCTTCTTTCATTGCCTTAATTGGGCTCTTTTCTCTGGTGTATGTTGGTGTCTTTCCAACCACCAAGGAAAGCAAAGCTTGTCACCTTTTGGGAACAAATGTTTATCTTGTGCCATCCCAGAGCATATCAGGGTTTGTCTAGTTTTCTTTTTTTTTTTTTTTTTTTTTTTTTTTAATTTTTTTTTTTTTTTTTTTCTCTCCCTTCCCCCTTTCAGACGTTTGTTTTCTTGTGTTTTGTTGGTTTTTTTTTTGCATG
>JANHGL010005646.1:0-36751 GCA_024611195.1 Ceyx melanurus | reverse complement strand
AAGTCCTTTTCTGCAGAGCTGCTTTCCAGCACCTCATCTCCCAGCCTGTATTGATAGTGAGGGTTGTTCTGACCCAGATGCAGGACTCTACATTTAGTCTTGTTGAACCTCATGAGGTTCCCCTGGGCCCACCTCTCCAGCCTATCCAGGTCCCTTTTGATGACATCCCATCCCTCCAGCCTTTCAACAGCACCACTCAACTTGGCGTCATCTGTGAACTTGCTGATGGTGCTCTCAATCCCATTGTCAGTGTCACTAACAAAGATATTAAATAGTACAGGTCCAAATTTCAGTACAGTTTCAATAATATCTTTATTTCTTATGTTTTCTTAATTTTTAGTACATCTACATTGTAGTGTTATTTTCATCATGTTTTGCTAGTTGTGATAAAGCTCAATTGCATTTGGTTTCAAGCAGCATGCAAAACCAAACTATTTATTTTCCTGGACACCTATTCATTTTTGTTTTTTTTTTCTATAACATATGTATGTCTGCAATGTACTTAGGAAAATCTGAATTTAGTTATTAGCAGTTTCAAATGAATTTTTTCTTCTTCCACATAGTGTTACAATACTGGTAGAGTAACATTCTAAAGAATGTGTTTATATTATTGATGAGTGACTTCGGCTGTTAAATCTTAAACATTTATTTAAAACTAGAGCTATGACTAAAGACAACATTTTAAGCTTTGTCATATTAATCTAGTTTTAAGCAAGCTTTTGCTTAAAAAATGCATGTGGTTTTAAGAATTCTAACATATGAGAATTTAAACTTAAAATATTATTATTGCTATTATAGCTCCTAAAGGTATTATTTATCAAAAAAGTGTTCATGAATACCTGACTTTTTTGTCTTCCATGCCTTCTGTATGAATATGAATAATGTACTAACTATCTTTCTGTTTATACAATGCAGACCTCATTTTGACATCTCATCATATTGTACAGTTTCTCAAAATGTCAGTCAGTTTAAACAGGTGGAGACTGTTGCCCGTGGAGGTGTTGGAAATAAACAGAAATTTGGTGCAAGTTTCTTTGAACACAGTTTCTTAAAAGTGTTAATATACTATGGTAGTTTCCAAATGAAAAATGTATTCTTATGTTTACATAACTTACTGTAGAGCATTCTTTAAAAATTATTTTTAATATGCTAATCCCTCACTGTATGTTGCTGTCTGATAATGAGAATAATCAATGCTTCTAACTGATATATTGTAAAAAGATGGAGGAAACTTTTTCAAGTTTTTTGATGATCTAAAATTTGTGTGACTACCTAACATTTTTCATTAAGATTTTTCCTTTGCTTAATTCAACTTGTTTAAGATTAACAGTTGGCCATTACCCATATTTAGGTTTACCTTGGATATTCACCTTTAATGTGAAGTTTTATCCACCTGATCCTTCACAATTGATGGAAGACATCACTAGGTATGCATAGTCCCTGATTTTAAACTCACAAATTGCTATTAGTCTAATTTGAGGACCATGTAAAATTTCTTCTTCAGTTTCTGGATGCTATACTAGGTTTGGCTGTTACTGTACAACACTGTAGATCTTCTCACATTAACTGATTTTTGGAACAAGGTTATGAAGGCAAAGGGAAAACTTCAGGAAGAAGCCTGAGAAAGAAGAATTTAATAAGTGAGGCTATGATTTGAGCAGGAAGTAAGCTGCAAATGATTCAAAAGAAGCCAATGGTTTATTGTTGAGCTGCTGCTTTATTATATAGCAAATGAAGGTGTGGTAGTATTTGATATTAAGAGTGAAGCTCAAGGGATCCAAGGTGCTTCAATAACAATCTAGGCTAGGTTGCTGAAAACATATATGTATGCATTAAATAAAACCATAAAATGTAGGAAAAACTGAAAATAATTATCTTCCAAAGTTCTTACACAATAACTTAAAATACAGTGGATACTAGGCACCTAAAAACTAGCACTGAAAGCCTAACATAAGCAGTGGGTAGAGTGCAGGGAATTGGCACACTTTTTCAGGAGTTATGGAGAACCTAAATACTTAGTTTTGGTTTAGATTTAGCAGACTCTGCCGAGGTAGTGTATGTTACTACACATCACATTAGATCAGTCAAATATCTGCACAAATAAGATAGCTTGTGTAGCTAATATACTAGAAATGCTCTAAGATGTGTAGTACACAGTGTGTTTGAAAGAAGCTGTCTGTGTTTTGTTTGAAAACTTGCAGCAAGTGGATTGACTTTGCAATTGCATGTTCAACTGATAAAAGCTTTATGGTTAAAGCTTAAAGCTAAATCCCTAGAACTTAAGCTTTGCTTGTAAAACCTCTTTTTTTTAATTATTTTTTTTTTCTTTTTTCCTCATCATTAAATACCTGTGTAAGCATAGGATGTCCACAGATTGTTAACTTGTTATATTTGGTAGAAGACATTTGATAGAAGATGGTATCTGATACCTGAAATCCTAAGTTCTAATACATAGATGATTTAAGGCAGGCAGTTATAGGTTAGGTACTAAACTGGATTTCTTTTGTGTATTACGTAACTTGATTAGTTTATGAACTGCAAGGGATGTAAAAATTAGAATTTTAAAGCCAAAGGGAAATGTTAAAGGAAATGTATGGGGATTTATTTGTAAACCTTCTTAGATATCTCCAGGCCACAGTGTGAAATGAAGAAGTTCCTAAGTTAGCTTTTGTTACAAACTAAATTTAGGTTTTTATTCATTTATTTTGGAAATCAGATTTTTTTTTTTCCTGCTGTTCACATTATTTATAAAAGTAATATCAACTCTTACAAATGAAACTGAAATTAACTGTGTAGCAATAATGCTCAAACAAAGTAAGGTGCAACAAATTATTAATGCAGTGACATTTTAAAATACGCTCATATGACTGCACGCCTCTCAATAAGTTCTGCCATATCTCATAAACTTGCCACTGGTAACACTTCCTCTTGTTATTGTTTTTCTTTGTTTGTTTTCCCCTCCTCTTTGTGTTGCAGATATTTCTTGTGCCTACAGCTGCGTCAGGACATTGTTTCTGGCCGATTGCCCTGTTCCTTCGTGACTCACGCCCTCCTCGGTTCCTATACCCTGCAGGCTGAGCTGGGTGATCACGACCCAGAGGAGCACCGCAGTGGCTATATCAGTGAATTCCAGTTTGCACCCAATCAAACTCAAGAAATGGAAGAGAAAGTAGCTGAGCTACACAAAACACACAGGTGTGTCAGGTACCATGGGATAGAATGAAATTCTCGTGTGTTGTCACGAAGAGCATGTGGCAAAACTGCTCAACGGAAGCTCTTGTTACGTTGGAAAGCTTTTGCTATGTAACTAGAACCTCGTAACTTTCATGTTTTTAAGGATTTCAGTTTGAAAATAGTAGCTTCACAAAGATCTCGGATGAGAACTTTTAGATAAAATATTTTTATCTGACCATATGAATTAGTTTAAGCAACATACAGGTAGAGTGTTTTTGAAGAGTGAAGGTGGAAATCTCTACTAAAGGGGTATAATGTGCTCTGAAAGAACATGTTCCCTTTGGAGCAAAAATGCTGTTGATACCTTACAATCTGGGGTTTTTCTGTGTGTCTGAATTCCAGGATTCCACTCAGTTTTGATTCTCAGTTCTTTGTCAATAAACTCAAGGCTTATTCAATGGTTTTAGGGGCTTGACTCCAGCACAGGCGGATTCCCAGTTCCTAGAAAATGCTAAGAGACTCTCCATGTATGGAGTGGATTTACATCATGCCAAGGTATCGGGATTGGTTTTCTTTTTTGTTTTAGGGTAGACATGCTTATTATTAAAGAACATAGTATATATAGATAATTCAAAAAAAGACATACTCACAATTCTTATGTGTAAGCCTTTTATCTCTTGGTCAAAATGATTACTCTGTTTTGAGTTCTAACATCCTTAGAATTTATTTTAAATCTAAATTTATTTAATACATAGATATATGTACAGCCTGGAAAGAATATTTTATTCATAAGAGCAACTAAATAAATTTTAAATGTCAGATTTTTTATACCAAGGTGACACAGGGACATAAAGTAAAGCCTAAAAGAACATTCACTGGCTATTTTAAGTTGGAAAGGCCTATTTTTAATTTATTTTCTTTTAGGATTTGTTGAAACAAATATACCTCTCCTTGTTTGTAAGTTGTTGTTTTTTTTATTTAGTGCCTGTTTACAGAATATTGAAGAATTTCCCAGAACTGTGGCATATGCAGTGGCATAGGAGTGTCAAAACCATTACTTAGGGTCCAAAGCCTTTCCTATAAAAATCAATATGCTTGTCTATTTCTGCTTCAAGAATCACATTGTCAGTGTCTTTCAGGTTTGAATATGAAACAAATCCCAGATGCATTATTGCCCCAAGTTATGCCTATGATAATTACTTATTGGAATGTCATTAAACTGTTCTGTTTGTTTTTTTTTTTTCTGAAATGATCTCATACATAATAGGATTCTGAAGGTGTGGATATAATGCTGGGTGTATGTGCTAATGGGCTGCTCATTTACAAAGATAGACTCCGGATCAACCGCTTTGCTTGGCCAAAAATTCTCAAGATTTCCTATAAGCGAAGTAACTTCTATATCAAAGTCAGACCAGCAGAAGTAAGTAGCACCTTTCTGTCTTATTTCTTTTGTTTTTCTTTTCATTTCTGTTCAGAAACAAGAAAACATCCTCTCTCTCTTTTTTTTTTTTTTTTTTTTTTTTCCCTGAGATGTCCTAAGAGATGTTGGATTTGAGCAGAACTTGGTGTTTTAATTTCCACTCCAGCTTCTACTGATTGTCTTAAACACTTGTCTTGATCACTACATGCAAACAAAGATCAACATCTATTTTCTTCTGTTAATAGATGTTTGGGTTTTTTTTTTAATATATATATTTTTTACGAGGAATGCCCCATGTTTTTACTGCCTATACTAACTTGCACTCCTGGGACAGAGCCACCTTCTCTGCCTCTATGGGTATAATTGTTCACTAAATTTCAACAGATCTATAGCTGTAAGCAGAGCTTGAGTTGTCCTGTAGAATGTTGTAACTCTTTCTGCTGGTTGCTGTGAAAATAGTGGATTAAACTTTTTCTTTAGATACTGTTTTAAGTTTTGTGGGAGCTGAAAGAGGGAGGGGTTATTGTTTGAACATACCATAACTGGAAATAAAAAAACAAAACAAAAACCAACCAATCAAACAAACAAGAAGCAAACCCAAAATGTCAAACATTGTAATGCTTTTTTAAACACTCTACAATGTTTAAGGCAGCTTTTACTATGTGAATAAACAAAGCATTGTAATTTTGCTCACTGATGATGCATAGATGCAGTATTTTTGGTAAGAAATATTACATAGTGGAATAGATCAGCTAAGCTTAACACTGTAGTATGGATTTCAGACTTTCATTAAATACAAGGAAAATGTGCAGCACAACCTGCAATACAATTACTTCAAGCAGTTTTGTAATAAACACATTGGGCAGCTAGTCAGAAAATCAACAAGGAACACTAAAGTATTATTGAATTTCTCAAAAGGATCATTAGTATAGATTGGAAGTGATAATGTGTTTTGTTACCCATCATGACTGTCCCCACAAGTACCATTTTATTAAAAGGCTGGAAAATCTGGTTTTGGGGGGTTTTTTGTTTGTTTTTTGTTTGTTTTTTTGTTTGTTTGTTTTGTTGTTTTGTTTATTTTTTATGTTTTAAGAAAAATGTTATGAAATCTTAGGAGTTCAGAATTTCAGCTTGTTACAGTAATGGAACTATTTGAAGTCTTCCTGCTAGTTAATAGCAGCTTAAGGAAATGGATTAATTTCTTTGTGGGTTCTTTCTAGCTGGAACAGTTTGACAGCACTATTGGATTCAAACTGCCAAACCATCGGGCTGCTAAAAGGTTATGGAAGGTTTGTGTGGAGCATCATACTTTCTTCAGGTAAATAATAATTCTGTTTCCCCCATTTTGCCAGGTATGTTCATATCTTTCTTTTAAAGGAAAGTGGATAACATTTCCCCCCTCTTTGGCCCTGATCTCTCAGTCCAGTAACAGCTCTTAGACATAAGACACCCTAGTAGTCAACCCCCAAATTGCCAATTCTTTAAGTCTGAAGTGCAATTAACTGCTTAATTTAAACTTTGAGAGTGCTAACAGGGTGGAAATAAACTAGTGATCATATGTAAGAGCTCCTGAGAGAAGAACTTTTCAGAATGAATGTCTAGGAGGCCACCATACACCACAAAGCTCTTGAGACTTAAATGTCTTAAAATGGTAGAGCATAGTCTTCAGTTATTTTATGTAATTAAGCTTGTAATACAAAAAAAATGCATTCAGATGCCTTAAATCAGGAAGTAATTAGTTCTCTTGTTTTTTCCACATTAAAAGATTAAAATTTATCTCAGCAGGGTGGAAGATAAAAATGGGAGTTAATGCTGTAGCCTTGCCAAGACTGAAAAATAAAGAACACAAAGAACCTTGGAAAAACCCTCTTAGCCTTCTTCCTCTTAATGCATAATGCACTCTCTCTTGGAAGTAATGTGGAGAAATAAATTGCCACAAAGATTGCATAAGGCTGTTTTATAGAAGCAATGAAAGTGAAGCTTCAGATACTTGTGATTTTATAACTTTAAGTGGCCTTAGTGAAGAAGGGTGGGTTGCTCTGTCTGCAATTCCTTTTTCTTTAAAAAACATGTTGAAATAGAATCGGTTTCAGGTGCATCTTGGCTTGCACTCTGACAAAGCTAAAAACATCCTCTCTTAGAGAAAATGTTTACCCTCAGCCTAGCTGTACTGGGTCTGCACAGAGAGGTTTTGGGTAGCGGGAGGTGTGGTGGTGATGTGTGTGTGTCTGTGTGTGTGTGTGTGTGTAGAGATGGCTTCTGTGAGAAGCTGCTAGAGCTTCTCCTCTGTGCAAGATTGCCAATACCAGCTGGAATGCAAGATGCACCCACCACTGGCCAGGCCAGTGTGGATCCCCTCTGTGGTAGTCATAGAACCTTTGGGATAACATTTAAGAAGGGGGAAAAGTTGCTGTGCAACAGCAACTGCAGCCAGAGAGAGGACTGAGACTATGTGAGGGGAAACAACTCTGCAGACACCAAGGTCGGTGAAGACAGAAGGGGAGGGGATGCCTCGGGTACTGGAGCAGAGATTCCCCTTATAATAAATTATAAATCTCTTAAGTGACATTGTAAAGAAAATGGAGTCTGAATCTAGCTTGTTAAACTTGTGACTCTTGGGTGACAACTCTCCAGCCATCTCAGTCTACTTTAAAAATTTTATAGTCTTCTGTGCAGCTCTGCGATGACATTCCCTAACTTTGAGGAATAGCAGCTGCTGTATTGGTACCTCAGAATATAGGAAAAACAGTGGAAGTGGGATGTATACTTTGTACTATAAGTAACATTCTGAGAAAAGAGATCTGAGAGATATTCTACACAGACCTATAATGGCCTCAGCTTTGGGGTTTTTTTTTTGTCTATGAAAAATGTAATTTAACCAAGATAGCACTAAAAGATAAGCATACCAGATGCTTAGTCATACTGTGGAAAATCTGATGGTTTTCAGCATCACTTCAACTCCAGCTGCAATTACTAAATACTTAGCATTGTTTCAGAAGTTCTTCTCAGAGCTTTTGGTAGAACCCTTTCTCGGGGTGCATGGATCATGCATGGTGAAATGATGTTGAAATACAATACATAGCTTTAAAGCATCTCATTAAATACATAAAATAAAGCTTTTTTTGTGTGACCTTTCTCATATTTACTTTGTAGACTTGTATCACCAGAGCAGCCTCCAAAAGCCAAGTTTCTAACCTTGGGTTCCAAGTTCCGCTACAGCGGGCGCACGCAGGCGCAGACACGCCAGGCGAGCAACCTCATAGACAGACCCGCTCCCTACTTTGAGCGCACCTCCAGCAAACGTGTTTCCAGAAGCCTTGATGGAGGTATGAAATGCGGGTCGTTTCTCCAGCAGCCTTCAAGAATGTCTGTGGAGACCTTTATGAATTTCCCTTTCAGAATGGTGATGCTAGGAGCAGCCACTTCAGTTATTTGCCAGGTTTAGGTGACCTAAGCTGCAAGTTAAGTCACTGCCTAAATATATGGCACTGCTGTGAATATGTGAAGGATTCTGTTCACTACTAGTATCTGTTTTATGGGACAGACAATGCAGTATATGCTGTTGATCAGAATTATTTGGTTAGTGGCACTTTGTGGGCTATGGGTGGCCTGAATATGTCTCTACACCACAGAGAAAAAGCATAACAAGGTTGTGTTTCTAGTTTTATTTAATTTTGTTCAGTATTTACTAGATATTTGTTCAATATTTCTGTGTTTAGTCAATTCTTATGTTGAGGTTGTTTGAGTAGCTAAAATCTTTTTGTCACTACTGACATTTGGTCTCTTTAAGCAGAAATACTTTCTGGTTCCCTGCATTGGAAACAGGCACGGTTTCCAAAGGCAGGGATAGCAGCGGTATGTGTGAGAGATGTAGTAGCTTGTGTTTTACTCTAAATCATTTTCTGAAATAATACAAAGTAGAATAATTCTCCAGAAAAATTATTTGAAACTTAGATTCAGGCAGATACAGCCTCACTAGAACAAAAGTGAGCTTCAACAATGACATTAAGAAAATTGTGATAAATCACCACAGTAACAAGAACAGTTTGTCCTCCAAGCCTAATCAAGAAGCTGATAATTAAATATCAAATACTTGATACTGTAAAGTGACAAAGATACACTGCTGTTCATATCAGTGCAATGAGAACCATAGAATTTTGCAAATCCAAAAAGATGAAAAGTATTGTATCACTCAGTAATTAGCCTGTATTGCTCATTGATGAGATGACCTTAAAATCACATTAAGAAGTCTTATAAGCAAAACATTCCAACTTCAAGTAACTAAAATTTTGTTCACTAATAGCTCCCATGGGTATCTCAGACCAAAGTCTGCTAAGAGACTTCTCTGCTGTTGGAGATAAAATCATTGACACTGAAGCTGCTGGGCAGGCCAAGTTAAAAGAAGGTGGCAGAGAAGAGGATGGAAGCCCTGTCAAAACTCCACAATTGGAGTTGTCTCAGGATGGAAAGGTATGGCTGACTTTCACACCAGAATTATTTGTTCATGTGATGTATGTCTGTGTGTGTTTGATTTGGTGCCTGTCACTTCAGAGCATCATACAGAAAACCATATAAAAATGCAGAAGAAAAATTGTTAAATACTTTCTGTAGGTTTAACTTAATGTAAGTGTATGTAAGCAAAAGAGAGTACAAATTTCTGAATGGCATGACCTAGGGTTTCTTTTATTGATATAATTTAATTTGCATTCTCAATCAGTTTTCATGAGTTCTTGAAAAAAGTTTCAATAGGTCAATAATGTTTTATCTATTTCTTCAGACTTTAAAAAAAATTGTAAGTATACTCATAGGTGTGTATATTGTGTAAATCTTAGTGTATTGTTTAATTAGCTTGGGTTTTTTGATTGTTATTAGGATATATATTTTTGTTGTTTTAATAAGTAACATTATTTTTAGAGGCCATTGTGGAATTATTTCATCATTTTAAAACTTGTATGTTGACTGATTTCTGTGAAAAGTTGAGTGCTTCAGTCTGATCCTGTTGCAAACACGCATTTACTTGTCTTGTTTGCTTGAACTACTTCAGGAATAGGTCAAAAAATTAAATTTACATCTGTTGAGTTTATGTCAAAATTTCTTTCCAAAGTGTCAGGTCAGATCTGCTGCTCTTCTGTTCTCTCTTGGAGATAATTTCTTTTTGGGCAGTTCTCCAGAACTTTTTAATATTTAAAAGTAGTTTTATTTTCAAACCTTTTTTAAAAGTTAGCTACTCATTTGATTCCTGGGGGACTGATAGTTTTTCCCTGGGGGTCATGTGTTTCCACTGCATTCAAGTGTAGGAAGGGAACAAATAGCAACAGTTGCAGGTTTTATTTTCCTTCTCTGGCTGGTGAAATAATTTTGAATTAATCTAGAAAAAAGGCACACACAGACTTTCTTTATAGGAGAAAAATAGCAAAATAAATTACTATATTTTTATTTTGAGCTTGGTAAAATGGTGATAGTCACTTCTTTTCAAAGTGACAATATCTTAAAATATTTTAAAAAAGAAGAAAAAGCCCAAGCAGTATTTTGGGATGTTGTTCCAGGAAGCTGTCCAGTAAATTTTGTTACATATGCCAGTTCTGTGAACAGCTTTCTTTCCCTCCTAGCACAGATACTTCTTTTCCTTTCTGGCTCTCTTTAAGTCTTAGAGGAAATGGTTATAAGCTCCAGAATCAAAGTGCCAGCTTGTCTTCATGTACTGCTCTGTCCCTTGACCTTTCTGCCAAAGCTTTGAATGTCTGTCCACTTCTGTCTGTTGTGACTATTCCAGTTCAAAAGTGCACAGTTCTTTATAGCCTGAGAACAAAATATTCGTAATGGGTTCCTTTCATAGTCCTCTGAAGTAAACAAGTTGGCTGCTTGTAAAACACAAGGGGATTTTTATTTGTCATTTCTGTTGCATTAATAGAGCTATCCCTGCTTCTAAGTAAAAATTTTCACTAACTAATAATTTCTCTTTTTTCCCCTCTTCTTGTGCCTTCAAACTCACATTTTGTTGTACTTTCATTTTCCACTATGCCCAGAATTTTTTTCTTCAGCTCAGTCATGTACACCCACCATCACCACCCATGCATTCTGTGTCATCCCGTCTCACAAACCTGTTACCTGTCCCTGAGATGGACACACTTTCAGATATTTCAGAGGAAGATCCCCTTGGGGAGCCTCTTCTTACCATCCCAGGCATCTCAGAGTGCAATTCCATGAAAGAAACACCAGATCACAATAAAAACGAAACAGCTTTACAGAGTATCTTTGAATCTCTAAGACCCCTAGCAAGTCAGGGCTCCCCTGCTGTAGAGGGAAAAGTTCATACAAATGACTACCAAAGCACTGAGTTGTGTGTCTCATTCAGCTTCATCAGATGCTTTTCTTTCAGTTTCCGTTCACTGCTTGATGAGGATGGTTATATTACTTTTCCTAGCCTTCCTGATGTTTGCATCTCTTTCCTCCCACCTGGCCTTCAGCACTATATTCCTATTACCTCTCCTTCTTTCATCCCCTCTTTCCTCCTTATCTTTGTGCTGCTTCTATCCGCTTTCCAGTCCATTCCTTTTTCACTCACATTTTCCCTTCCTCTTGCTCTGTCCCTCTGCTACCTGGAGCCTAAGGTGACTTCCTTTAGTGCCTCTAATGACAATGACCTGAATGACAAAGCAGAGGAAGAGGAGGTGTGTAATTCTGTTGCTTAAATGTTGACACTTGCGTATAGCTGTTGTGCTTGTTCTCCCACAGTCTTGCTCAGTTTTGCACACTTTCTAGTACAGATGTGTCTCTATATATGCCTGCCTGTATATACATCAATATACACGCACATGTGTCTGTCTGTATCTTTCTAACTTCTGTGAAAAATTGCCATTGTGGGATTTTTAGTCAATAGCTAGCTGGTGGTTTTTCTGCTTGAATTCCTACAGCATGCATCATTTCATTAGATTCCACAGATACCATGCTGCAGGAAGAGTTGCTTTGTAGTTCAAAATGTTTGCAAGCACATAAATCTGAATACTGGAAGTGCTGTGTAGTAATACATATTATTGATACTATTTGCAAGTTGTGCTACTTGCAGTGTCAGTTAGTGTGAAAATGCATGTCTCCTGTGTGCACTGACTGGAAAGCACATCTCCAAAGTTCTGAAAAGTGAAATTCCTAAAAGCTGTATTTATAAAACTGTGACTTTAAAATCAGCATTTTAGTTATTCCAGACTTAAAAGATGTTTGATGTTTCTGCTCTGCAAGGATGTGTGCAAAGTTGAGTCTGTCCAAGGCCCCATTTTTCTTTTCTTTTTTTTTTTCTTCTTTATAAAGTGCTTTGATTAATCTCTAGCAGCAGTTAAGGTAGAGACTGATTGCATTCATTAGCTGGGATTGCAGGTTGTGTCAGACTTTAATCACTGGAGTCTGAAGTTCTTTGAAATACATGGTTACAATTTCTGTACAGAAGCCTCAGTTGCACTGATACTGTTGCTCTGATCATCTGGAGTGGATGACACAATCTCCTTATGTCTGCTGTGCATGTTGCAGCAATACCACTAGAAAAGAAAAAGGTGTTTTGTTTTTATCTTAAAAGGAAAACCAAGTATTATAGAATCAAAAAGGGGGAAAGCTTGCTGAATGTTGCAGTTAACAAAGTCTGTTAAACTGATTAAATCAATACAATGTACGTGTTAAAATATGCTAAATGCAACATGATGTCATTGAAAATACCAATCTAAGTTTAAAATAATGAAAAACATGACTTTAGATATTTTCACAATTTTTTGGTACACGTACTCAATCCATCATTTATAACTTAAAGTTGCAGAAATAGAACCCCAGATAAGCAAGAATGACAGAAATGCACTATGTTATAAGTTCATTCACACAGAATCCAAAATGCAACAGTTTGTACAATAAGTACACCCCTCTTCAAATTTATCTGCTTGCTCAGTGTTGACTTCTAACTGCATCTGTTCCTAAGATTAGTTAATACTTTTACCTCTGGAAAGACTGGGAAGTGGCTTGCTTTTTATAGAACACTGTTCCTTAAGATATTAGACTCCTTGTAGGTAAGATATAAAGATTAGCTGTCATTTCCAACAGAGCGAATTGCTGTTTGAGGAAGAATGTATTTACATTAGAAAGTGTGTGGGGCATAAATAATTCATCCCAAAATAGCAACATTCTTTGAATAACTCAGTTTGAAGATACACTATTTAGGTGGTGGACTTGAATCTTGGACTTTCTCTCCAAAAGAACTCATACACTAGATTCCATTTTCCCATCAGCTTGTTGCAGACTTGAAGGCACTTACCATCGAAACTGCATATACCATATTTTTTTTTTCTGTATTCATTCTTAAATTTCCATCTGGGAAAACACTGAAAAGTACAGTGAGAAAGGGCTGCAGTGTGAAACTTCCATTTTTCATGCCACTTATGCCAAATAGTGCTTCAGCCATTCTGCGACAATGTAGGTGAAGGAAGACCAAAGTCGCTTAATAAATTCAACACCTGGGGCCGAAGCAGTAAAAGGTCTGTAAATACAGCACACTTTGCAGCTTTTATGAACAGATGAAGCCTCCGTGTTAGTCTGAGTGAATGTTAACAGTTTCTTTTCTTGGTAATTTGCCACGTGCTCACATAGGTGGAATCTGAAGAGGAGGAAGCACAGCAGAAGGTGCATGGTTGTTTTCTTTACAATTAAATCTGGCTGTAGCTGCCTGCCATGTTAGCACCCTGAGTTTCCGTGGATATGGTCTGAATAGTGCCTTTTCACCTTACCATTTTATTTCTTTCATTTAACTAAGGGTTTGATTACTTGCTGGTATGTTTTATGTGCATTTTTTTTTTTTTTATCTTTTTCATTTTTTTTTTTAATGTGTGGCTTAATTTCACAGAGCAATTCCTTGAGAGTAGACGGGGAAAATATTTATGTCAGACATAGCAATTTAATGTTGGAGGTTTGTATATAATATGAGAAACACTTTACCTTCTCATGGCTGCCAGGCTGCATGGGATGGGAGGTCACTTGCAGGCTGTTATGGACACAGTGCATGAAGTGCATGGGGGGGAAAAACAGCTTGGAAATGTTGCATGTTTTCATTCTAGTTTCTAAGTTGAAATTTAAAAAGAAGAAAAAAAAAGGACTACCAAAAAAATGAACAAAAGAAAAATGCAAACAAACAAAATACCTCAACTTGAATGTTAAATGTACTTTTTTTGCATATTTTTTCTAGATATTTTCAAGGTGGCAATTGGGAATAATAGCCCTATTTCGATAAAGCAAACACATGGGTCCAATTCATAATCCTAAATAGGATTTTTTTCATTGCTCCTCAATGTGTACATCTTCTGTTGAGCAGAGTTTCTAGTTTTCACCAGTTTAAGCAACTTTTATCAAATACGTTATCATAATAAATGGAGTTAGTAAAGCACAAGCAGTGATAGAAATATGGAAAAACAAATTCTGATTCTGACATTGCTGACTTTACAGAGCTTTAAGAAATACATGTGAGGAACAAGATGTTTAGGTATTCTTCTGAAATCTTTGCTTTATTTTTTCATGTTTCAAGTTGATGTAATTCTTGCTTCCTAAAGGTTGGTTTTCACTGAAGTTGAGCAATAGCAAAGAGCTTTGAACAGTACATTAATGTGTATTACTTTGTCACTGAAGTAGAGGTTTTATTATAACTTCTGTTAATCTGGATTATTTTGTCAAAGACTGTTTGTAGTTAAAATCAGTGTAATTTAACTTGTGGATAGTAACATAAGCTAGTAGTAACATAAGCTAGTAACTGAAGGAAATTTCAAAAATTCTACTGCTGTCTTTATTTTATTCATCCAGATGGGGCTATAGATAATTCCCTTTGTCACAAAACCAGTTGCATAGAAAAACTTTAGTTTTCTTCAGTAATAAGGAGATGTATGGATCACAGTAACCCAACTAATACAGTTTTTGGCTTTTTGCAGCTTTTGATCACTATTGAAACTTTGCTTGTGTGTAACTTACTAAAGCACTGGAAGTGTGCATTGTGTAACTATGCTTTGATCAAGTCCAAGAAACGTGCCTTGTGTTAAGCCAAGACAGGTTTTAAAATAATAACATGGGGTTTTATATGCTTCAGTTGTGGAATAGAATGATTTTGGCATAAGGTTTTACTTCACACTGAAAATGCTTACAGGGACATATTTAATGTCTTGTTTGTTAGTCAAAGATTAAAAGTGAAGCATCAGTCCTGGGACAGTGAGAACCTACTTGAGTTTCCAGAAGGGAAGAGGTTCTTAGTGTTCATAGTGCCTGACTGAGTATTTGCAGAGTGAGGAAATAGATAGGCAGCACCAAACTGCTACTGGAGCTGAACATGCAAGTGAAAAGAAATTGGAAATGAATGAGTTTGTATTGAGTTTGGATTTTTCATGACATAAGACTGTATTCTGACTATAAAAATCCTAACCAAAATGTTAAAAGTAAAATTTCAAAATGCCCTGGTACAAATTATATAAAAATCTTTGTACAAAAGTTAGATGCTTTACCTAAATTATTTTATCTGGTTACATTATTTGGATAAAACTTCATTAATATTGATATTTACATTGATAGTATTCCATTTTAACCTTCAGTCTTTCAATTCTATATTAAAAATTGGTCTGAGACATAAACTTGAATTTTCACATTTTCCAGAAACACTGTTACTGTGTTGGTGTGCATAACCAATGTAGTCTTTTCTCAAGATCTGACACACTGGAAGGAGGGCAGATTATGCAAGCAATGAAATCTGCTCTTCCCACCAAAGCCCAGCATTTTGTTTAAAGGATAATGAATTTCCAGGATTGCTAAGCAGGTGGATTTTTGCCTACTTGCCAGAACAGTTTCATTTCTTCATAGCTCTTGATCTTTCTGTCTGCTCCTGTATCTGGTATAAAGTTAAAGCTAGATTGTAGTTATTTGATCCAAGGTGCTGCAGATTAGCCTCAGAGGATCATCAGAAAATCTAATTCAACATTTGCACTGTGGTGTCCCCTTTGGCACTTGCCTGTGTAGGTGAAATTTAGAGAACACATCTTTTTGGTATCTCCAGTGTTCTGTCTGCTGTCAGGTGCTTAAATGTGCAACTGGCAGATTTAAAGCCTGATAATCTTAAATTTGCTGGAAGAATCAGATTTAAAGCCCATATGACAGGCACAATGAGTAGTCCCTCTGAAGCTAAGGAAGTTGTAGTTGCTTGTAAGTTTTGCCTTGTAGTATTGTATTCAGAGAAATAAGTAATTTTCTTACATTTTGTAATATCAAGAAAGATGCATTTTTATAATGCTTCTTGGGTTAGACTATTATTTCTTACATCTGCCTTCAGTACTGTTGTGCAATATGCCAAAATGTTTGCTTCTGTGCTTATAAATAACAGACAAAAGCAAGCAACTACTGGAAGTTATTAGTACTTCAGAGGACTAGAGGTTTCAGATTTTGAATGAATATAGCCCCCTGTGAAGTAACCATGCAAAGCATTATTTTTCCTTTGCCTTAAAATATGAAAAAGAAAGATTATGAGTGGTCCTTCATTATTAAAAAAAAAAAACCAACACACAAAAAAAACCCCAAACCCCCAAAACAACAATAGCTACTACTAAAAAACGAAACCAAAACCAAACCAAAAAAACCCACAAAAAATCAAACCAAACACAAACAAAAAACCCAAACCAACCACCAAAATCCAAAACAAAAAAACCAACCAAACAAAAAACCTACCACACAACAATATTTTTCATTCTCTTACAGCCTTAAACTTTTTTGATTTAAGGCATTCCAAAGAAATAGATCATCAGACACAAGGCACTTTCCTTGGTTTCTTTTTTCTTTTTTTTTTTTTCTAGTTAAGTTTGCTTTTGTTGTCGTGTTTTGTCCTACTTTGTTTTACGTTGTGGGTTACTAGGACCTGGATAAGACCCAGGAAGACTTACTGAAACACCAGGCTAGCATTAGTGAGCTCAAGCGCAATTTCATGGAGTCCACACCAGAGCCACGCCCCAATGAGTGGGAAAAGCGGCGCCTCACTGCTCTGTCCCTGCAGGCACAAGGGGTACGTCACTGTGCACGCTCCTCCGCATGCCCTTCCATACCAGCCTCTCTGCAATACCCTAAATGATGTTGGTCCTTTAGAGTAACTCTTACTTTGCTAATGGGATTTTTGTTTATACTAAGTCTGCGTTAACTTTTTTACCACTTAATATTAGACCTGACTTGAAATAATGTGTGGAATTCTGTTTTTCTGCAAGAACCGCAATGGAATTACTACGGAAAAAAAACAAACAAACCATACCCCAAAAAACAGTGGCAGTGTTTTCCTGTGTGTTATGAAGAGTTAAAATTTAATTCTGATTTACACAGATTGATGGAGAGAACTTTTCAGTGACAGTAGAACTTTTCCCACCTTTTCCCTCTCTCTAAATCTGCGTAGGCAGCTTGTGCATAAATGCACACAGCCTGGGTGTTGTTTCAGAAAAACCTTAGATGATCAGGTAATTTAGTGTTAACATCTTTGGGACATAATTAATGCACTTGTTAAAATTAACCTTAATCTCCAAAAGTCTGTAAAATAATTTTAGCTACTTTTTCTCTATACCTCCTTCTTGACTGAGCCTTAAAACAGTAGTTTGGAAAACGTTTTCTACAAATACCTTCCTGAATGCTTGTGGAAAGAAAGCTACCCAAATTTCTTTTGCAGTTGTGAAACAGTTTTATGGATTAATTAATTAATTAATTAATACAGGTATTTGCTCCTTCTTTCATAGAGCAGAAGAGCAAATCAGTCTTCAGAAGCAATCAGTTTATTTTCTGTTGTTATCCTTTTCCTTCACCATGATTCCTACCCTTCCCTCCTACATATTTTATTGTCCTATCTCGTAAAATTCTTAATTATTCACTCAGTTCCCAGGGACATAAACTTTCACTTAAGCTTGCTTGATGCTACCAGATTATTTTTGTTAATAAGATATTATTTCAGTAACATACTTAAGCAGTCTGAACTGTATGTGCATACAATTAATACAGTCTTTGCATAAATTCTTTAATGACTATTTTCTTAATGTATGGTTACTGATAAGAAATTATTCCCCAAGTTTTTGAGTAGTACCCAAGTATTTCTATGCATAGAGGTATATGCATAAGTATAAATGCTGATCAACTTTTCAAATGCCTGTGACACAAATTTGGTTTACTAATAGCTATAAATATATTTTTAGTTAAAGCACACATTTATGCAAAAGTGTAACAATGTTTGTTATGTGGTTATGTGCATTTTCTGTGTTGATTTCTTTGTATTGAAGTTGAAGCCCTTCCAAGTTTTTTCTTTTATTTTTTTAAATCTCATCTAGTATGTTCTGTCACTTTCAGATGATTTGGTTTTATGTATAGTATGTGTCTGTCTCATTGCTTGTTGATTTACACTGGTTTTATAAAATGAAAACCTAATAGAAAAAAGGAGACCACATTTTCCAAGTGAAAACACTGCCTGGGAAGGAGAAGCAATGGACTGCAAAGCCATGGATTGCTGGAACAAAACCAGAGGAAACCGATAAGGTGGCTGCCCTGAAACCTACTGCCTTTTTGCTGCATCTGCTGTGGGCTAGCTTGAGCACTTCTTTCTTCTTCCATTTTTTTTTTTTTCCCCTGATGGAGATGACTTTTTTTTAAGCCAGTACTGAAAGGAGACGGTTGAGTTGTAAACCAGGATCTGTGTGTGTGTGTGTGTGTGTGTGTGTGTGTGTGTGTGTGTGTGTGTGTGTGTGTATACATTATTAATGCCAGCAACATTATGCTTAAAACACCAAACTAGCTGGGAAGTTCTGAATTGCTATTATTTTGAAAACCATTTTTTCACCAGGAAATTACTGTATTTTCTGTGACTAGGATGACAGCAAAACCTGTATTTCCATTCTATATGGCAATAATTTTCTGCAGTTATTTGACACATCACACAAGAATTTTTACTTTATATGTTCACTATATAATAATTATTCAAATCAATAATGCTGTAGAAGCAGCTTCGTCTCAAAGACAGCCTGGTTCAGCTTACCTCCACGCTTCTGTACCTCTCTCTTCACCCAGAAAAAGAGGGAGTTTTTTTCCCCCATAACATCTGTGGGGGAAACATCTTTAACATCTATGCAATGAAAAGCACTCTCTAACCAGTGGGATGACTAGCAGTGTGATAGTGATGATGGGTAGCAATTGCGATGTTCCTTTAATACCATCACATTTGGTCTATTTTCCACCAACTAGGAACTGGGATAAAAGTAGGTTAATGCTGTCAGTCCTATTTCAGTAACGTAAATACAAGGTTTAGGAAAGGGTATTTCCATCCTGAATTATTTGTTGATGGATGTAGAGAAGTTTCTGTTCCAGTGTTTCATTACCTGCATTTTATAAACATAGCTCAGTCCTATTTCTGGACTGTTTCCTTGTCCATCTTTTAGGATAGCTGGACAATAGGTGAGAATAAAGCAGGGTGAGAATAAAGCACTTCTAATATTCTTTCTTTTCTTCCTGCTTTTGCTCTAGCAAAAATACTTGCAAATAAGTAATTTTCTGTGTATGAAAAATGTTATTTTGGGTGCATCATGTTTATGCCACTGTACTTCTGTATCACCATACTCCCACAAATGCACAGCATCTGTGACTTAATTATAATAGAAATTGTGACACATCGTTACACATCTCACAATAAATATATGAAATGCTATGTTATGGTCACCCACAATACTTTATTTTTTAAGATCCATTCCCTCCCACACACCCACTGCTTGTAAACAGTATTTCATGTCAGTGTATATGACTATATACCAGAAGGAATATACTAGGAATTTAAACATCTTCACAGACTGATACATTATAGAAACTGCAGTAATTTGAATGCCAGTTCTATCTATACACGTAGTCATTTTTACAAGATGCTTTCCCAGCTATCATAATTTATTATCATCAAATAAACTATGTGATTGAGGCTTTCCTTTTAGAGATTAGAAGACGTAAAAATTTGAAGGTGGTAAAATGCAAAAAGATGGGTGGTATGTGCCTGTCTTTAATTTTATAAATATGTGGGAAGAGACATGCCCACTCTCTGACCACATACCACAAAGATTCCTCCTGCCTGCCTTTTTTTTCTCTTTTTCCCTTCGTCTTTGAGTGGTTAGAAAACATGTGGCACCAGAGTATGGTAGAAGTATCATTAACATTTTTTACTTTTGATGTAATCAAAACGTATGTATGAACATATATTGAGCACAGCAAACTAGGGAAAGAAAGTTGGGGTGAGGACGTATTACCCTCTGTATATTTGATGTTGCAAGCAGGTTGATTTAATAACTTGGCATTCTCATTAACTTTTATTAGCCACCTTTGAAATACACTTTAAATGTTACTGCAGGGAACTAAATGTAGGTGTTCTCTTCCTTGTCTGTTCTGCATGCCATATGTGTTGCAGCAAATGCCCAGCAGCATGGTGTAACCAGTGTCAGTTCAGATTCTACGTTGCTCCTTGCAATCTCCTACTCTGATGTGTGCTTCTGTCGTGCCCTTTGCTAAGGTGTGTCTTACCGAGTGCTGTCAGAGTGTGTGGTATGGCCATGTTGGGTATTTGTTACAATATTGGCTTTTAGTTTTAATTGGGTTTACTTCTAACTTAATACAAGAGATTGTGGAAGGAAAACTGGAATAAAGAAAGTATTTTAGCCTTTTCAGAGTCTTTGTACCCACGTGAATTTTAAGTTTGCTTTGCCATACAGGTTTATAGTACTACAGACAATAGGCCTGACTATGGCCTATTATAGCAACATACCCTTTTACATGTGTGACTAAAACAATTTAGGGGGGGGGAACTCAAGTTATTACAGCATTTGTTTTCAAAAATCTTTTCACATAATAGAATTGAGTTTGCTTAGGTTATTTAAGCGTATGAAAAACAGCTGTAACATATAGTGAAAACCTCATTTCATCATTGTGGGTATGTATTGTTCAAAGCAAATGTATCCAACTACACTGAAGCTCTCGAGCTATATAGTCATTAAAGGTGTTTAAAAACAGATTTTTAAAAGGGAAAAAATTCCAGTAGTAAACAGAATTACTGCCTAAGTAAACTGTTCTGTTTAGAAAATTCATAGAAATGTTAATGTTTGTAATTTTTATAGTGTGATGTGCGTGGTGGAGAGATGCAGTATATAAGAGTATGGCTGTGTGTTGTGGTGACACAAGTTTTCGTTTCTTCTGCTCTCTTTTCACTTTACTGGGTGTCTATGTGTCCCCCTCATCCTCATGCACCATTCTCCCCGTCAAATCCTATTCTTTGTCACGTTTTTCTCTTGGCAGACCTTTCCTTTGTAGGTCGCTGCCGCTCCGTCCGTCACCGTTTAATTCTGTGCTTTCCCTTTTCTAACTGTCTAGAGCCTAGAAGAGGAGATAACGTCCATTTTATTTAGTAAGGAGGGGTTTGGCGCTGGCACCAGAGGGCCCTTCGCCGCCGCCAGAGTGTGGCCAGCAGAGGGCGCTGCGGGGGAAGACACCGCCGCTGCCGCCGCCTCGGCCGCGCCGCCGCCGCCGCCCCAGGTGCTTCCCGCTCCCCGCCGCCCGGCCCTCGCTTCCCGCCGCTGCACCGCGCCGACCAGCGCCCCTGGGCAGCTGGCGCGGCCGTGGGGGTCCGGCTGCTCTCCCATATAAACATTAACCACCCGCCCCCGCAAGCCTTAACAATGCCAGAAGTTGTGACCTGCTTACTTGTGTAAGGGAGACAGTAAGCTCCGGCTGCGTATTAGAGGGGATAGAGATTCGAGGGAGAGTTTAATTCTCTTCATGCATTACTCAAGAAATATGAACTGGCACTCGTTTAAGCGTCACCGGGAGTGCTGGCTTGCCCTCTTCAGGTTCTTTGCTTGGTCAACAGCAATAAAGTCTAGAATTAAGTCACAGATGATGTGTTGATTTTTGTATTCTTATCATTTGAACTCAAATTTTGCTTCAAACAATTCACTAAAAATGCATCAGATCAAAAAAACTACCTAATACGTAATTTATGGTGGGCTTTCTGGTATATCCATCACAGATCATTTTGTTACAGAAGAAATACTAATATAACTGGTTTAATCCCATCTTTTCAGCTCTAAACTGAATCCTAATGGGATCATCTTGGTAATCGCATATTGCTATTCTGACAGCACATCACCCTAAACAGTCTCCCTCTTGTTATCTATTAAGTTTCATAAAGTAACAAACCAAAGATGAACAGCTAATAAAATCTTACAATAGTCTTATTTGTATTATTATTATTAATTTTGTTTGGTGATAAACCGATAGAGGAATGATAAATAGATTGGTTGGATTTTTTTTTCTTTGATACTATTTCTTGTTAATTCCTGATTTAACAGTGCAATGTAACTGCCTTGATGGCATCACTGCCAGTGCATTCATGCTTTTACTTTGAATCTTTAATAATTCTTATCCCAACTAACAATGCCTATAATTCTTACCTAATTCTGAAGTGGAAGGAAACGAGCAAAGTTTTAAGTGAATCTTGCAGGAAATGCACAGTATTTGTCTAGTATTGTGTATACACGCACTTGAAAGCTTGTTTGGAGGATATTGAATTGTTGAAAAGGGTTGTGCATTGACTTTTGTCCTCTGATTGCTTTTTGTTTCACAGAGACATGCTTCCAGAGCAGAAGGGCCTTGTACTGGAGTCAGCGATGCTGATAAGGTTCTACTGATTTTTTCCATAGTTAAATTTGGCTCTACCTCTTACGATCCATCTTCATTCTTTCTTTCCTTCCTTTTTCAGTTAACCATCACAATCATCTTTTGTCTTCTACATGACATGAACCAGCCATCACCTAATTTTGTTTCCATCATTTTAATTTATTCACATACTCTACTTTTTTTTTTCCTCATCCATGTTTTTGTGCAGAGTTCACATGAGACTCTGGACATAGTGGAGGAGAAGAAGCAGGCAGAGGTTGGGATAGAAGAAACTCTAGTCGTAGACGAAACCAACAAAGGGAAAATGCAAGTTGCCACTGATGCTGGGGAAACATGTAAGGTGGAGCATCTGTCAAAAAAGGACTCTTCATCGTTACCATCAGATAGTAGCAGCAGCAGCAGTAGTAGTGAGAGTGAGGATGAAGAGGTGGGAGAATACCAGCCACATCGTAGGGCAATTGAGGAAGTCATCAGGGAAGAACAGGAAGAAGAGGAAGACTTGACAAGGAAAGAACATGAAGTAAAAACACAGCATGTGGAAGCCACACCAGAAGGCAGTAAACTAAATGTACCAGTTGAGCACTCACAAGTTACAGCTGAAGACTTGGTCCAGGAAAATGCAGTTACCATAGCTACAAAAGAGAAGAATTTGTCAGAGAAAATTAAGCAAGATTTAGGTGAAGAAAAAGAGGAAGAACAGCTCAAAGTCAATGGAGATGTGTCTCATGTTGACATTGATGTTGCACCACAAATAATTTGTTGTTCTGAGGTAAATGGTAGCACAGTTGACAACTAGATTAAGCAGAGTTCTTTCTTGGGGTGAAAATATACCTGCCTTTCTTCTTCTCCTATTTCTTCAGCTCTTCAGGCATCCAACAAGTTTCAGATCATTTGGAAGGGGAAACCATAGATAAGCAGTGAAATTCTCTCCTTCAGTTATGGTTTCTGATTTTTGCTAGAACTGAGTGAGAATCATCAGTAAGGCAAACCTTCCGAAGACTGACATCTCCATTTTTTCTCCCCCTTATTTTATACGCACATACATAATGTGTTTTGATTATTTACATGTTTCCAGTGTTTTAAGTCTTGTCTTGTCTATTTGTCAATTGTTTTTGACATGTCCACAATATGTAATTGGGATTGGAAAGCTATTGGCATTTGAAATAAGAAAACACTCATGGCAGTTTCCACCCCCCACCCTCTGCCTTTCTTGACAATTTTATTTTTCTCCTCTTAAAAATAATAGGAATTTATAGACTAGAATATGTACGGCTAGAAATTACATAGGTGAGAGCACTGCATTACAAAAGGATGAGGCATATATCACAATCTTGCTACAAAGTCCTCTAGTGCAATAGATATTTAGGGAAGCATGTATGGGTTCTAGTCACAATCAGTTGTTTTATGCCCACTAATGAACCTTTCAGCATTGTTTGTCTAACTTTATAACAAAATGGAAAGGGAAAAAATGAGGCACAGGGATGCATCTCTGTGTAAAGTTGTCCTGATCTTCTGTTGAGTTTTTCAGCAGCTGTGTGGCTTTTTTCCTAGTTATCTACCTGCTTGTTCTCATAATGGCAGCATTTTTATTTTTGTTTTTTTGTGCTTAAATCTCAACAGATTTGTTTATCTTCTTTTGTTGTTGTTTGCATAGACGGGTGTTCTGATAAATGATGTGAAAGAATTAGTTTACAAGACCTTTATGAGTTGCAGGCACACACACTTCCTAAAAATATCATTGTTTAGGAGGAAGCAAGGAAGGACTGCTGTGTGAGCAGTGGTAGAAAACATGCATCTAGAAAAATATGAAAAGACTTTATAGTTTGTTGGGGTTTTTTTTAAATGTATTGAAAGTCTGCTACAGTTAAGTCACAAATTCACTGGCTTACAGACCCTTGGTTAATTGCTTTCTTTGTGATACTGCAGAGAACACCACTAGCTAACTCTAAATGGTTAAAAATAATTTTAGGATTGTGGTCAAAAGAAGACATTGATTTTCAGAATTATTACATTGAATGTAGACTGCTCGAAATTCAATCGTTGAAGTTGTTTCTCTGTTCCAGAAGTAGTACATGTTATAAAGGTAAACTTTTATGTCATTTCCCTGGAATTTCTACTCCTTATTTGCATTTTGATAGACAATGATGGGTATTTTCCAAGATTAATTCCAGTAGAAAGCTTATCTATCTTCACTAGCTATCAGCTTCTTTATGCAAACTAAGATTTTAATTTTTTTTTCCTAGTGATGCTCTTTTACACCTTTTCAATGCCTGTGTTTCAGCTTAGTTTTAGCAGTTACCTGCTGTGATACGCTGTGTTGGCTGAAACATACATTTGGCCAGATTATTAGATTAAATTTTCCTACCATGTTATGTAGATGTTAGAGGGCTGGTGTATTAGTCTTCATTTCACTTTGCTTATTTATTGCATGCTTTTGGTTAGCAATACAGTCAAATACTTAATCTTTCTTTTACAATTTTCTTATTGTGTTTACAATTTTTTTTATTGTGTTTTTTGGTCCACTTTACAAATGTTCTTCAGTCTTTTCAATTGATTGATTCTTTCTTGCACCACAGCCTCCAGTAGTGAAAACGGAGATGGTAACCATTTCAGATGCCACACAGAGAACTGAAATCTCCACTAAAGAAGTTCCAATTGTTCAAACAGAAACTAAAACTATCACATATGAATCCCCACAGGTATGGTGCCTAGGTGGTTAGGCTGTTTGCAAGCTATATTTTTTTAATTTCAGTTGTTTGTAGATCAAAATGGATAATGTCCAAAAACCTATATATTTATTTTTTTTTCTAGCATCTAAGATTATACTTTGGCTATGAATTAAGCAAGACAAAGCAGGATTAATTCTGATGTTCTAAGTGTGTAGGGGTTTTTAATGTAAGGATGCAGTTGTTGTTTGCAAATGTGTAACTAATTTTTACTTTTGGAAACTTGATCAAAGTCTTCCATTAGTCCTGAAAGGAACGTGTAACTTGGATAGTAAATTTACTGAAAAAAACAATCCGTAACAACATTCTTCCATACATGACTTGGTAAGCTTGCACAGATTCTCTTTAGTTTTTCATTGCAACTGAAATAATGTGTTTAGTAAGAAAATCAGCCTTTTCTCCTCTGAAAATAAAGCATTTACAAATTTCCTTGCAGTTTGATGGCAGTGCTCGTGACAGTGCTGGTGTGCTGCATAGTGCACAGACGATTACATCAGAGCCAATTTCTACTACCACAACTACACACATCACAAAGGTAAAATATGATGTCTCTGAATTAAAAAAACAGCACCCCAGACTCTCAGAATGAAGTCTCACATGAAGGTTTTCATGTATCTGGTATTTTTTTTACAAAAACTTAACTTGAAATTGATTCTTTCCAGGCTGCAGGGGGGCTGGACTAGATGACCTTTGGAGGTCCCTTCCATAGCTATTCTATGATTCTATGTTTCTATGTGTGGGAGCTCTTCTATACACAGACTTTGAACAGAGAAACCCTAATTAATAGGTAGGAATATCTGGGAACTGGAGAAGGAAAAGGATACACTTTTTTTTTTTAATAATTATTTCATAGAGGCTTTATTTCTGTGTTTGATAAATGAGTAAAAAGAAGTTCTTAATAGAACCATCGAGGATCTTTTCTAATATCAGCAGTTTATCTTGCATAATAGTTTAATCTTTTCCATTATAGAAGCTGATTTTCAAACAAAACAAATCTTTGAGAACTTTTCTATAAGTAAAATTTTTAATCATTGGAGTAACAAAGAACAAAATTATTTTCATCAGCAATGTGAAATATGTTGAAAATACCTCCTTAAGGTCTGTGAATGGCAGAACTGAAAATCAGATTATCTTTGTATTTAACAGTGTAGGATTCTTCAGACCGAGAAAAGACCCCATGATTAATGGGTTGAAATCAAAAGAAAATACTCCAGGAATTTACTTTTTGCCAGATTTATTTGGTGGAAGAAGCTGGAATTCTAATTTGTCTGCATATTTAGATCTGTTCAAACTTGGGCTCCAGTTCATAGAAGGAATTGTATATTGCTTGGGTTTTATGAAGTTTAGCAGTTGCTATAATGTAGCTAACAGCATCTGAAAAAGGAAAGGATGATACGGCACCAAGAATATTTCAGTGCAGCAGAAAGGAGATACAGAATAATAATCAAGGCTTTAAGCAGTCCGGTTTAGTGGGAGGTGTCCCTGCCTAAGGCAGGGGGATTGGAACTAGAAGATCTTTAAGACCCCTTTCAACCCAAACTATTTTATGATTACAAGTAAGTTTTGTTTTGTTTTGGTTGTCTGTAGATGGTAAAAGGTGGGATATCAGAAACAAGAATTGAGAAGCGCATTGTTATTACTGGAGATGCAGATATTGACCACGACGAGGTATGTAAGCTGTTAACACAGTGTGCTTCTTGTAGTCCACCAACCTCTAGGTAATAGTTCAGAACTCTGAAATAAGAGAAAGGTAGAGATGCTGAATAAGAGGACATAGAGAGACCCCAAAACTGTTAATTTTGGCAAAGCAATTAAGCAATTTTGTTTTGTGTATAAGGAGCCTTCAGAATATAACTGAAAGAAAACCAGCATTTTTAACTTTTCCTCATAGATCATGTGAGTGGATTTTGTACTATTTTTAAGGGGATTGCATTTTTTTGGAAGAGACCCAATTTATTTAGTACTGCTTTTGCCATTTGGGAGGGAAAGCATTACTGAAATAATCTGATTTTGATACATTAATCTGGATAGATTTGAGTCTACTCTGTTGTCAGCAACATCTGAACACAGCACTCATTTTGACTCAGAGGTTTGAAATACATTAGAGCATAAACTGCTCAGATTCAGTTTTTGACTTGTGTTTATAGAATTCTGTATGACAGAAGTAATTGTTGATCTGCTGGAATCAGTGCCTTTCATCTCAGTACGAAAACAGTATTTTACAATGTCTTGGAAACTAAAATCACTTCTACCTGTCTGATTAAAAAGGTTGGATTTAAGCAGCACATAGGAAAAGAATGGAGAAAGTGTGAATATCTTATTCTTTGTAGTGATGATTACACAATTTTTACTGTTTTTCATCTTAAGAAACTGTAGTAACAAAGTTGATTGGCAGTCACTGGATACAAAAATGGAAAGCCTACCTTCTAGAGAAAGACAAAATTAACCCAATTCTAACTTTATGGGAGCTACACAAATCATCATAGTAAAATTTAATTTAACTTCTTAATAATAGTATACTGAAAGCTCTCGGAATTTAATTTCACATTTTGCTTTACATAGAGAAAGTGGCTCTTGACAAGCTGAATCTCTTCTTGAAACTCATAATTAAATGACAGGGCCGTTCAGCATCAGGCATGGCTCATGTTTGCCCTGACACGTGTTCAGTGCACTCTGAATGTCTGAAAAGGTCACACAATAACTTTATATATCAGAGAATTCTCTAAGCCCTTGGTTTTGAGACATGGGTAATTAAGTAAAAAATGAAATTTTAAAAAAGTACATACAAAATGCAGTTTTAATCACTAAAGTTTAAAGCAGCATTGAGTAGCTTTTAGAGATTTAAGACATCTCTACCACTTTTTATTTAGTGGATATGAGGCCTTTTAAATGTACAAAATAAATGCTGGATGCTTATTCTTTTATCTTCTAGCTCCCTACATCAGTAAAAGAGTTTTCAATAGGAAAATAATCTTTTAATTTGCAGTTACAGAACACAAATGCTTATATCACTTCTTGTAAGTTAACAATTAGACTTAAGGGTTTTTTTATTGTTTATGGTTTCATTACAAACACCAATTCTTAAATCTCAATAGCTACTTTTGTAATCTCTTTTATACTGCAGAGGATATACTTGGCATATTGTAAAAAATGAACTAGTAAAAATTTGCTAGGAATACATCAGCAAACATCATCATTGTACCAAAAGCACACTGTGTGTACTGTACATATTTCCTTAATAGGACTTGGAATTCATTATCAAATAATAATTAAGATGTTAATGGTGGTGTTTTGAATCTTTCAAAGTTATTTCTTCTCTACCTATGGCTCAAGAAATGGTCGCTTTTCTAAATTAAGATAATTTTGTTGCATTGTATTTTTCTTGCTCTTTCTAGTATATTTGTTGGGGTTTTTTTCTAGTTGTGCAAGATACTAAGGTGAACAGTGGTTTTATTGTTGCCTCAGAATACCTTTCATTTTTTTTCTAGTGTTTTGCTGTGTTGGGTTCCAATGGTATTACAGTTCACTGAAACAAGATTTAGATTGGGAATGGTTGGTCTTGTGCTCTTTGTCCTGTTCCTCAGAGGGTGCTCTTATATGGTTGACCTGTGTAAAATAGAGTATTACAGTTGGAAGGGGGCTACATCAATCATCTGGTCTATCTGCCAGCTCTGTTACACTGGTGCATCTCAAGATAAAGTTTCTTAAAATGTGGAGGAGGAAATGAGAAGAAACTGAGTAATCCCTATAATACATTTGTCTGAGTTAAGCTATATAAAGTCCTCTTACACTGGTAAAAGGAGAAAAGGGAAATTCTTTTTGCACAGAAATAAATTTCTGTTAGGATTCTTCCAGCATTTCAGTACCATATGTAATAAACATTCCAAAGTACCTTTCCTTTTTGTTCAGTAAACTGAAGGGAACTCTTATTTTTCTGTACTGTTTACATTCTTGTTAAGTCTTTATTTTCTAGATCTGTTGCAGAAGTTCAAAAACTTCTGGGATATAAGAATACTTTTTATCTCCTGGAATGAGATAGAAAAGTTACAGAATATCTCTGTGATTATTTGTACTTCCTGGAAAGTTTGGTAAATTTTTTAGCACAGTGTGTTGTGGGTCATTTTTAGGTTGGGTTTGTGGTTGGTTGGCTTGGGCGTTTGTGTTTTGATGTTTTGATGTTTGGGGCTTTTTTTTACCCCTGAAGCCCTCTCAAGTTCAGGAATTCAGAGTTCTGAACAGTTATAACCAAAGTCTGCAGTGCTGCTCTCCCATTCTCCTGCCCCACATGAATGTCCTTTTGCTGTTGTCAAGTTACATAATTTCAAATACATTTGCAGGCCCTGGCACAGGCAATCAAAGAAGCCAAAGAGCAGCACCCTGACATGTCTGTGACGAGAGTGGTGGTGCACAAAGAAACTGAGCTTGCTGAGGAAGATGAAGAGTAAAATCAAAAATGCTCTTGAGCAATTCCTTCAGGTAAGCTTATGCATATCACTGATACAAAGGTAGCATTAGTTTTCTGTAGTCTTCTGCAATAAAAAGCTTGAAAAATATGGGATGTCTTTGATATATGCTATCACAAAATGGTGAATTGAAACAGGCATTAATATTAGACTGTCAATATAAGAAGTTTTTTTCTGAAGTCCTATCTGACATAAATTTTAATTTCAAATTTTCCTGTATATGTCTCAGAGTTTTGTCACAGTATTCTCGTGGCATTTCCTGCCATGATTTCTCAAGTTGTAGTTCATCTTGAAGTGAATTTTCGCTGTTCCTGCAAAACATGACATTTTTCTGTTTACCTGTATAATGACAGTCCTGGCCTTACATCTTGCTCATTTACTGGGAAGAATATGTGCCATTTCTATTAGGGAAAGGGCACACTTGCACACTTTAATTAAGTCAGGTGATTCTTTATCCTAAGCACACTGAAATATTTGTTACTATCACTTGCCTAGGTAAGGATGTAAATGCATTGTAAACTCAAGTTTTAAAGCCTCTTACAATTTTAAAGAGGTATGTGAAAAAAATCCAGTTTTAGATCCTCATTTCTGTGAAAAAAAAGTGGGGGGAACACAACAAAAAAAAAAAAGGAGGGGGGAACGTAACAAAACATATCAAAATACTTGATGTATCCAATAGAAAGATGAGAATGAACACTGAATAAATCTGCTGTTGCAGATTATAGGCCAATAGGTTATAGGCTGGTCATAGGCTAATACCTTAAAGCTTAGTAACAGTTCAGGTGTATAAAGCTTCAGATTTCCTTTGCTGGTCGTGGTCATTGATGTAATGAAATTGAAGCTGGTGATTTTTCAAACTTGTTTTTTTTAATTGTAGATTCAGGATCAAGAAGGTTTTGTTTGGAATGGTTTAATAACAATGGGAGTCGTTCAAAAGTAAATTTTAAAAAGCAATGTTTTAAGACTTTATTGGGAGACAGTTTCTACAGATGAGTCTCTGTATTTAGCTATAAGAGCAGAGGTGTTTTTGGAAAACTAGTAGGAAAACTAGTTTAGTACAACTTTAGCTTTTAATATGTGTTTCCATCAATGTTAATGTAGAGAGAAAGAAAGTAAGATAAATATATAACTTCTTTAAGAACTATGAGTTGTCATGGTTCTTTTTTTTCTCTGTTTAGTAATTTATGCAATGGTGGATGTGGTTCACAGAGAAAAGAGTTTGCAGTCCTGTACAGCTATGCATTTCCTTAGTATCAAATGAAGTTTTTTACCAAAGGAAACTACCTGTCATAAACTTTATTCTGCAGCTTCACTAGACTTGAGGATATCCTAAGTGCTAGTCATAAAGTGCAAGGAAATGAGACATTGACTTGATTTCAGATTTTATGTAAGCTACTATAAATCATTGCATAATGCTGATGATTTCTCATGTTGTAGAAGATCAGTTTTATTGCTGTGCCTAAGTTTTTTGAGAGCTGGAGATTACCTGCGATTTAGAGGAGAAAAGATGGAAGCATCAGTTTGAGAGGATATGAAGTGCACTTACTGAATGCTACTTGATTTAAGATGACCATTATCTAGGAACCCAAGTCTTCCTGAAGTAGTCACTGACCACAGGTGCATAGTTTCAGCTGAAAGACATTGGCTAAAGCCTTGTCTTACTTCATCTACCCACGAGTGGTTGCTTTTCTTTAGCATCTGGACAGGAGTGGAGGAGCCAGTGGAGGGTGGCTGAGGAAAGGGAGAGGTAATATATGTTACCAACTGTTGACATATATATGATCAGTTAAGAGCCTGCAAGTTGTGAGCTACTGGGGAGAGAGTGTTTCACATCTGTTGGCAGAATTGTTGGTTCCCATTGCTGCTCACATCAATATTTCTGGGAATTTATCCTGAAATCCTGCTACCTGCAGCACTGCACAGAGTAAGTGTTGAATGCCATGGAGAAGTTCAAGAGGGTAAGAGTAGGATACCTGCCTTCTGACAGTTTATCCAGCTTCTCCATCAAAGTGGTGCCAGTTGGAACTAGAAGTAGTTTCTGGAACTAGAGGTAGTTTCTTTTAGAGCAAGAAAATTAGTGGTTATGCAACTGAATAACTGGATAGGTTGAAAAATGTTTTGTAGTAAGAATTCAAGAAAAACATAATATGTTTTGAAGAGCCTTCTCTTCTTTTTCCTGGTTCCACTTCCAGGCCTCACACAGATTGTTCTTGAACCACAATGTTTCTTTTGATTATGTGAGTTGATATACTACCTATTGGCCAGTTTTCCTCCGAGCTTGCTGAGAAGCTGGAGATTTTGCATCACAGTGGAGCTAAATTTGACCTTCCCCTTAAAGTTTCTTCAGTTTTGGTCAGATTATTATGTGTTTGAAAAAGGAATTTTTGTTTATAACTAAATGAATGAGGAAAACAACATGGGTCAAGTTGCAAAGTGCTAGGTTAAGATCTGGATATTAATGTTATAACAGTAATACTTTATCATTATTATAACATTATATAATGCTATAAACTATGGAAATAACAAGGGGTATGTTGCTTATAAGGAAGGGCTGGGGAAAAGGCACTGAAAATTAGTAACTCCACACAAACCTCTGCATGTGTTTTCACTGTACATTTATTTCAGTGCTTAGATTTGCTTTGTAGATGTATTGCTTAGTGACACAGAAAATGGGTATAGCATTTATGCTCCAGCTTTTGAAAGCACAGAAGAGGACATGGAACTGTACTGATCTGTGAATCAGGGATGTATGGGGGAGTCCTCACATTCTAGAAATGTTCCAGAAAGGCTCTATAAATGCTCAGAAATCACTTTTCAGAGAGCTGTTCATTTGTGGCAAGGAGAATGTCTGTGCTTTAGGTAATTTCACTGGTCGCTTGGTACACAGCAAGATGAAACATGCTGCTCAAACTGTCCTTCCTGTATTTTCAGCATTTACATAGCAACATCTAAGGTAGAAAGAAACACTGAGACAGCAGAACACATCATTTTGATTTGCAAGGATTTAATATTATGTGCTACCTTCACACTTTTATTTGGTGTTAATCTAAAGGGCTTGGGAGCAGGGATTGCCTCTTCTGTCATGATAGTGCAGAATGTGGTAGTTTCTTCACACTATCTTAATACAGAAAACTGTCTTTCAAATCAGTGGTCAACATCATCTACCCCATATAAATAATTACAACATCATTCTTGAAGGGGCTGTCATGGGAGGAAGAAACCATCTTTGACAGGTTTGCCTCACATATCTACATCAGTGACCAGATGCAAAGTTGATTCTACTCCTTCATCAAATATTTAACTACTTTATAAAAATTTTATTCAGAGGAAAACATTCAAAAAGTTACTCTGTCATCTGAGGGTGTTTTTCCTTTTTTCTATTTTGAGAAATACATAATGGTGTTTGCAATGCATCAGAGACGTCAGATGTGCTTGTCTGAGTTTGCCAATTGCTCTGCAGCTCTTGGTCTGAGGTGGTTGTCAAAGAGTAAAAGAGGACTAATATGAAGACATTTCACCACGCTGCTGCTCGAGACATGGTGATTTGTTTGACTGCTGGTGCCTTTCAGTTAACATTGAGCAAAATGTTTAATAGTCTAAACACAGGCCACCTGAACTGCCTTGAGTATCTGTCTGCACCTTGCACCATCAAGAGCCCTTTGCCCTCCTGTAGCAGCAACTGAAGGGCATGTGGGACTGGAGAAACAGTGTTAGATGGTTGTCTTTAGGCCATGGATTCATGTCATGAATTTTGATTATCTGTTTCTGAGGTGGTGAAAGCTCTGCCCTACAGACTATGGTAGTATTGTTTAGGTAGACTTGTTTTCTCCAATAAAGATAAGAGATTGCTCTCTTAATTCTGAGGGTTTATTAATTGAATAAATATCTTCATTTTTTATTTATGCACTAGATTGCAGATGAACATTTTTCAGTAAACTGTGCAAGAGGTGACTATATCATGAGAATTTTGGAGAGGGAAAAAAAATCACTAAAGCAAGAAAAGCATTGATAGAAACTGAACCAATGTTCACTTCATGACTGAAGGAGGCTTTAGTTAATGCAACTTCTTTTTTATTAAATACCCTATATGGAAAAAATTACTTCTTACTCTGATGATGTGACATTCACGTAGTATCTGTTATGGATGCTTACATAATCTTTTCCCTCCTTTTTCTTCCAGAAGCAGAAACTGATACTGACCATAAAGAACTGTAATCATTCCAAGCCACCTCTACTCTACTGAATTCACCAAGCCTAGCAATGATGACCAGGTGTTCAAGACTTAAATGCCAATACCAAACTCCATTTTAACATTTTTGGTCTATATTCCCTTACAATCTTTGTTGTTTATTTTTTATAACCACTTCTTAACAGTTCTAGATATATTTTTTTTAAAAAAAGAAAAGGTTTAGAGTATGATCTTCTTTGGCACAAATACTTGTATTTTTGGAGCTGATTCTTAATATATGATGGTGAACAAAAAAAGGCTGGAAAGCATTGTTCACTGGAACACACAGTAATAGTGCAGGAAGGGAGATCTTTACTAATTTAGATGTAGTTTTTTCCAAATATTTCAAGTGAAATCTCTTACTGGAGTAATTTACAGATTTTGGGGTTTGGGATTTTTTTGTTCAGATTATTCAGGTAAATATATGATATCACATAACAAAGATTTTTATAAAAATACAACATTTCCTAAAATTTGAAAAAATATATTTCTTTGGATAAATTTTATATTGCTATCTCTGTAACTCTTTCTGTTCTAAGGTTCTACTCTCTGTGGAGCAGAGATGGTTTGACAGTCTATAGAGGAGAAGGAGTTGCAGACACATTTTTTCTGACTGAGCACTGTGTTGTTTTTTGCACTTTGGTGCCAATGCTCAACTTTTTGCAGACATTTTGCTGTCTGCAGCATTCCAGATAAGGAAAGAAGGAAGAACAAAATATCTCTCTCTTCTTCCAACAAGAGATGATCTAGGCAGCTTAAAACCTTAGTGCTTTTGGTTTTTTTCTTACTGTGTCCAAACTTCAACACTTCCATTATTTGCATACATGTGTAGAATGCTTGCTTTCTATTAAACCTCCCTGTCTCCATGTTAGAACTGACATTGCTGTTACTGAGAAGGTATGTGTTTCAGATGCTTTGTCTAATGGTTAATGCAGGTTTCTAGGATACTGAAAAAAAGCATATGATGGACTCATTCATAAAGTAGTAAGACAGTACCATCATTTGAGATTGCCATCAAGAAAACCTGTTAATTATTTTGGATTTTATTTTTATTTTGTTCTTGCTGGTGGGGGGGGGTGTTTGTGGTTTGGTTTTATTGGGGTTTGGGTTTTTTTTTGCTGTTGACTCTGTGTATAGTTGAAATGCCAAATTAGATTTCTAGCAGCTTGAAGTTGTATTAAGTGATATTTTGCTTTCTGTAATTCTGTTACAAAATAAAGTTGTTTATTCTCTGTATGACTTTTGGCACTCGGACGTACACTTGAAAGTGAGCAAGTCAGCTGTGAGAACTGCAGTTCTAGAGGCCACAGAACCTTGAGTAACAAGGGTTAGTACCAGTAGTCTCCAAAGTTGCCATAAGGGTGGCCAGACAATTGTCTGGCTCAATATGGATACTGAAGCATCAGACATTTTTTAGATGTCTTCAATAAGCATCCTGGTTTCTGTGTTTCATTGAAGAAGTCATCAGATGCCAAAACAGATGAGATTTGGAGAGCACAGCATGAGTTAAAAAGCCCCTCAGTCTGCAAGTGCTTCTACCAAGTTCATTGAGTTGGGTTGTACCATGGTTTTCAAATAACAGAATGAACCACAAGGCTTCTCACTACATTCTTTCTCATTTCAGAGCAATGTATTTTTGGTGCTATTCTCAGTTTAGATTGCTGCCATCTGTCAGCTTGCTTGCATAACAGAAACTCCCAGTGGAATTTTGGCTTCATATAATTTGGATAACATAAGAAATCAGTAATCAAGATGATGATTTCTATATGCATATAGGCATTCTTTGCCCATAAATTAGCAAGTAACCAATTTACCTGCTTCTCTTCAACAGCAGAGACTTTCTGCCTGTCAACAAGGGGAAGAGAACCCCATCCAACCCAATAACCTACCACACTGTCACAACACCGTGCAGGAACACGGATGGTTGTCAAGGAAGTAGCAAGCTTGGGATGTGTAAGTGGTGGTCAAAATGGAGATAAATGTATTTAGGGGGATGTCGTATTGTTTTTTTCATACAAAACTGTATTTTTGGTAGGGTGTAATATTAGTTGCTGAACTGGTTTGATGGGAGGAAAGAGTTAACCATCCTGTGGTTCCTTAATGATTTGGATCTTTCTGATCTGTTAAGACACTAGATCAATATTGGGTTTTATTGCAATTGTATTTAATCCTTAAAGCTGCAAATATAATATACATGAAAACTATTACTTTCATTGAGAGCTGCATTTTTTCAGTACTAATCAGAACTTTTTGTCGGGAACAAATTAATAGTGCTTTAAGGTCAGCAGAACTTAGGTATCACTTCCATTGATTAAACATGTACTAACTAATCAACCACCATCACACAGAAAAAGATAAGCCACAGGTGTGATGTGAGCACTCACTGTAAAACGATTTTTACAGATTCTGGTTGTACATAATTATTCAAGTGTTCTGGAATATTGTGCAATTCTGAGTATTCATTGTTACTTTATTATATGATATATCTAGAGTAAAAATACACCATGCAACAACTTCATAGTGGGGCCTACACAAAGATACTTAATACATCCTTATAGTTAATTGTGACCCCCTAAGGATTCATCATAAATGTTGCAATTGTTCTACAGATGACTTCCTAGATTAAGGTTCATAAAGGACAAGCAATCAACTCTGGTAACAGAAAGCTAAAAAAAAAAACCAACATAAAAAATCTACTGTTCAAAGTGACAAGCAACTACAAGAACAAGTGTTTCTTGTAAGTATTCTATTTGATAACTCAAGCTGAATAGCAGCTTTTAGTTTGGCCATAGAAAATAACTGAATGGCTGGAATTTGATGCAGAGTCCAGTTGCCAACCTGTAAGTAGTGTTGTTCCCCAGGGGTCAGTACTGATCCAATATTATTCAATATATTCATCAATGACCTACCCAAGGGGATAGAGTGACCCTCAGCAAATTTGCTGATGGTACCAAACTGGGAGGAGTGGCTGACACAGCAGCAGGCTGTGCTGCCATCCAGAGAGACCTGGACAGGCTGGAGAGCT
>JANHGL010005644.1:44461-56283 GCA_024611195.1 Ceyx melanurus | reverse complement strand
TTTAAAAGTTTTTATATTACATATAAAACAGATTTAAATAGAAAAATATAAAATATATACACATATCCAAAACTCACCAAGAAAATTTGACTTTTTTTTTTTTAACCCATTGCTATACTATCTCAGAAACTGTATTGAGGATGTGGCACATGAGACAGAAACCTGATATAATTCTGAGTAATTGTGGCAAAGGTTCTCAAAAAGCTATTTCATGTACTTGAAGCCTTACAGCTTGTCTGTCTACCCAGAAGAAATGGTGAAATGACTGCAATGGTTCAGAAACCAGACTGATTTTTCCAGAGCTTGTCTGGAAATCCTGTATCCTTAACAATTTAATCTCCATGTTGTTCCAAAATATAAAAAACATGACTTGCTCTCCAGCTGCCTAAGGTGTTCTACTGCACCATAAAATCAAAAAATTAAGGAAATTTTGCATTTCCAAGGGGAAAAAATGATTCCTAGAATTCTCTGTTCTGATTTATGAATCAGAATGGATGAAGAACAGAAGGAAGGGAAAGAAATCACTGACTGAAATGTTTGCTTTTTTTTGTCAACAAAGCAATGTTTGCTTTTTTTTGTATTAATCCTAATAATATAATAGTATCCCCCATCAAAAGTATTGCAGAACTATTCACAGTATTTCCTGTAGGTAAAAAATCTGTGCACATCGGAGCATCCAAAACTTTTTGAGGTGAACTGGGAGCTGAAAAGAATGTTTAATTCAGTGGTGAAATGGGTATCTAGAAGAGAGTAGCTAGAATTATACCACTTGCAAAGATATTTGAGGAAATCTGTAGAAAAGATGCAGACTTATGTGCCAGTGAAAGCAGTAGAATGACTTCCACTTCCAAAGCAGAAATAGCTTATGGCAAAGTCAAAGAAAATTAAGTCCTTAAACCACATCTCCCAGTAAGTGCCTGACCAGTCCCTTCATGAGATTTCCCATGTTTTTGGGGCTGTTGGATCAAGCATGTTTAGAAGGAGTTGTAAGATTGTTTTACTACCTTAGGAAGAAGAACTGGGGGATGGACATCTCTCATTTGACAACTTTCCCTACTCAAAAAGCTAATTTGCTTTGGCCCAAGATAGAGGTTCTGAAGTGGGTTGTGTTAATCATGGTTTTGAATCAGCTGGCAATATCCATAAAATATTATAAATAATAGCTGAACAACTGGGCCCTGATATATTGCCTGAAATCCAGACAAAGTGACTTGTTCTCTGCTAAAATCCACACCGTTATTGCCTCATAAAACGGGGCATTCATCTCTTTGGTGTAATTTACTATCTACAAATGAATAATAGAACAACCCCAACCTGTGACTGCCATCTATGGGCCCAGTTCTGCAGCCCTTCTGGTGTGAGAGCTACCATGGGAGCCAAGATTTAAGTAGTACAGAAAACCTCAGTACTACTAAAATGAGATTTATTTTCTCTGTCTGGTTTCAAATACATCCATTTGACAGTGCTGAGGTGGTGGATGAAAGAAAGAAAGTGATTCAGTGAAGACAAGAAAAGAAACAATGCAATTGGTGGTCCTGCTCTGACAGGGGGGTTGGGCTAGATGATCTTCTAGGTCCCTTCCAACCCCTAACATTCTGTGATTCTATGATTCTTTGAGTTTGGACTTAATCTGACCTTACCCAAATCACCAAAGCATTCTCTAGTCCAATTTGGTCATCTGGATCCCTTCCAATTAACTACTATTGACTCCTCAAGAAAATTAATCCACCTTCCCATTTAAGACATCTATTGTAGGAAGGAACAGTTTTACCCTTGGAGGTAGTTAATTCTTTCCAGGAAGACCCCTGAGACAAACAAACATGTTACACTCAACTAAATGCTGGATTCTCACTGCTCTGGAGCTGATGGTGATAGAGAGGATCTTACCTATTGTCTTGTAACTTAGTAAAGTGAGGAAGTGACACTGTGGACAGCACTTTGTCAGTGAAGGATTTGGGGATTAGGATGGATCAAGAGCTTAAGAGAAATCAGGGTGTCATGCTGTCACAAGGAAGGGAGGACATCAGAGCTAGTCCTTCCATTCTGCTTAGCACTGGAAAGCTGTCAGTTGGAGATCTGCTGGGCACTGAATTTCAACAAACATATAAATCACCTGGAGATGGTCCAGAAGATCACACTAGGGGTGATCAGAGGTCTACAACACACACCTTTAATGAGAACACTGAAAAAGCTGGAATTGGGTTTGCAAAAAATGGGGAGAACTGAGACAAAACCCAGGGTAACAAAAATTAAGTTAGACCTAAATAAAACCTTGCAATTAGTACCAGGGAAGACTGCTTTTGGGGTGGTTAAATCTTTACCACTAGTGATTTTGATATCTTTGATTTTGCATCTACATATTCTTGAGCTATGGGTGATATTTTCTCAAGAGGTGGAACAGTTCAGTGACATTGTTGATTCACTCCCTTTTTTGGGGAGTGAAAAAGAGTTTATCTTGTGCTGTGTTGTCAGAGTGGTCTATTCATCCAAATGAACAGGGATGTCTTTCTAACAGAAAGTTCACTCATTACTTTTAAACCCTTTTTCTTCATTCTGTTTACTTCTTTCTTTGCATAGGGGAGCTTGTGCACTAGCATTTAAACTACATGTTTTTCAGCTCACTTTCCAGTTAACAAAATTCATAGAAGCCATGGTCCACAGGCAGGACAATGACCTCTTGAACTGCCTTTTCGACCTGCCTTACAGCAAGGTCACAGTCAAAAAAACCACAAGAGGCTCTTTTAATCAGGGGCATCACACAGGTCCTTGAAGTTTGCCATAAGCTTAAGGACTTTGCTCAATAGGAGACTAAAACCACAGTAATTGAGTGGTGAATCAGCCTTCACATTTTATCTGTATATATAAAAAAGGTGAATGGAAAATTCCCTTCTCATGTCAAAAAAAAAAAAAAAAAAAGGCTATTTCTGGACCTTTATTGCATTTTTAATCCCTCTAAATATTTCATCTTTACAGATTGTATTATTTATATATTACAATCCTTGTCATCCCCTCAAGCTGTGTCAGGACACTACTTCTCCCTGTACAAAATAAATTGCTTATAATGTTTTTTCTTCGGGGGAACTTGGACACAAATAGCAACGTGCACTCCTTCTGTGTCACAGATAACAGGCTGATAAATTGTTGTTCTTGCACCTATTTTGAATGTCTTGCCCTGAAGGATGTGCATTCCTGTGTACAATACAAGGTAGCTCATTATAAAACATAGACTACTTTAGGAGTTATCTCAGCTAACTTTGAAGAACTAATTTTGTGGTGCCTAGCCTAAATTAGTTAGTTGTTTCCCAAATAGAGAAGACAGAGAAGTGCTTCCAACAGTGATTTTAGCCCAGCTGATCTGAATTATCCTCTGGAGACACCTGGCAGAGATCACAACCAAGACAACTGGAGAAGAGACAGTCATTTCCAACCCAAGGCATGATTCTGTCATCTTTATTTCCTAAAGGGTGATGCAACCAACTCTTAAAGATTCTTCCCTAGCTTTGTCAGATGGTTAGGGAGTTAGTGGTTAGGTATATGGGAGTTAGTGGTTTTATTAATTTCTTTATTAATTTTTATTTATTTCCCAGCAAGCTGCTCCCAGACCAGTGATTTAAATGGAACTTCCATGCCTTCCTCTTGCTGAATCTCGTGCATAAGCTTATTTATCTACTTCATGAGGAAACAAATTCAAAGGTACATCTCCACTAATCAGGAAATGCCAACCATAAGGCTAGAAAAGTACCCTTATTTCTACTGTTCCAGTCTTCCTATCTGGTTTTCTTCCCCAGTCATAAACTTTGGCCAGACATATTTGACAGAGAGGCCAAAATCACAAAATCAGGTCCTACAAAGGGAAGAGGAGATCAGAGAGATGAGAGTTCCTATTGATGCTCCTATTCAGAGGAAGATGCAGTGTTTATCATCCTTAATTAGAGAATCCATGCCAGGACAGAGCTTTATAAACATCCTAAACATCAGAAAAAAATACTTAATCACCCCTTATGCTTTATTAGGTAACCAAGAATCTAGAATCCAATTCAAGTAGAAAATAAGCTCCAGCAGCTTTACTGCTCTAGCACAGCCTGTTTATGCATGTTTTCCATAAAATAACATAAATTCATCTCAGAGTGAACCTGGTGTTGCATGCAGACACCTAGTCTCAGGTTTTGGCATGCTTTGAGATGTGAAAATTGCCTCTCTTTGAAAAGTATTTTAAAAGAATTGGGATGCTGAGGCTTCATGTTAAATCATGAAGGACAGATTAAAGCTTCATAGCAGTGTGGATAGCATGGTAGAGTGAGGACTAGAAGGAGAGACCATGAGATGAGAGAATAAAAAGTAATTTTCTGTTGTTTTCACTGCAAAATTAGCTTGATCGTGAGTGTGTAAAGTAAGAAAAAACTTAGGATAATGGTTAACAAACTGAGTTGTTAGGTGCTCCTCAGTGATATGCCCTCTGAGGCTGCATGATCTCTGAGAATTATATGGTAATTCCTTTGATTTGGGTTGGTTTTTAATATTTTATGCAAAAAAAAAAATTTCTTTTAGGAAAATGTGTGTTTTTCTGGAAAAGTTTTGCCAGTTCATTTGATTGATTTTTTGTTGTTGTCTTTAATTAGCTTCCAACTGAAATGTGAACATTTAGTTGCTAGAAAGCAAACAACAGAGCTCTTAATTTTCAGCTTTTTAGTGGAAAACATTTCACAATTAGCCGTAGTGTTGTCATGCTGCCTCTGTTCATAAAGTTGTTTCTTTCTCTTAATTCCAAGGATTACATCTGCAAATAAAACTGTGTGAGAACTGCTCAGCTGGATCAGCCATCAGTCCCTTTTGCCCAAAATAGAGTTTCTGAGAGGAGAATATAACAGATATTAATGAAAATAGGATCAGAAATGAGACAAATATAGATTAATATTACCCTATACATATCAGAATTATGGAATCACAGATTGGCAGAATTTTAGGGGTTAGAGGAGCCTCTGGAGACCATCTCATCCAAACCCCTGCTGAAGCAGGTTCACCCAGAGCAGGTTGCCCAGGATTATACCCAGGTTTGGAATCTCTCTGTCCCACAGCCTCTCTGGGCAGCCCATTCCAGGATATGTCACCCTCACAGAAAAGAAGTTTTCCTGATGCTGAGGTGGAATTTCCCATGTTCCAGTTTGTGCCTGTTGCTCCTTATCCTATCACTGGGCACCACTGAAAGGAAACTGGTCCCCTCCTCCTGACACCCACCCTTCTGATATTTATAAACATTGAGCAGATCCCCTCTCAGGCTTCTCTTCTCCAGGCTAAACAGCCCCAGTTCTCACAGTTGTTCCTCATAAGAGAGATTTTCCAGTCTCTTGATAATCCTCATAACCCTCCATTGGACTCTCCAGTGGTTCCCTGTCTCTCTTGAACTGGGGAGCCCAGAACTGGACACGATACTCCAGATGTGACCTCACCAGGTTAGAGGGGCAGGAGAACCTCCCTCAGTCTGCTGCCCACACTCTTCTTTATGCACCCCAGAGATTTACACCTGACTGAGAAGTTGTTTGCACCTGAATCATTATACTTCACAATTGCTGATAGATCTTTCATCTGTGAATTTGTCAAAACCCTTTTTGATTCTGTGTATACATTTGCCTCCCGTAACAGCCTCTGATGAAGAATTCCATGACTGAATCATGCTTTTTTTTTTTTTTAACTATGTAAATTATTCTTTTTATGTAAAACTGTGTAAAATTCTTCAATTTCTTTCAAGTCTACTACCTGATCACTTGGGAAATTATGCCAAAGTTCTGTAGAAGCTTGCACAGAAAACAAAAGGAGCTGTGTTCAACTACATCCAGAAAAGCCTGTTGATTTTTGCCATTGCAGATTCTGCAGTGGGGTTTTTCTGTAAGCACACAGCTGCTGTGTACAAAATCTCTTTAAAATTAATCTTTCCTGTCATGCTTTCTCATCAACTCTTGTGTTTTAGCATCATTCCTCATCATTCTTGCAGTACTCCAGGAAACCTAGAAATGATCTGTTAAGCTCTGTAACTGATTTTTTTTTGGGGGAAAAAAAAATACATTAACACCAATAGCCAGACCTTTCTCACCTTCAGCAGTCTTCTGCCCATCAGCCTTCATTTTCCTGTGGTTTATGTCACACACCTCCATTGAATAGGTTTGGGCTAGATGAACTTTAAAGGTCTATTCCTACCCAAGCCATTCTGTGATTTTATGTAACAAATATGTCTTATTCTGACATATAAGAGGTCTCAATTTTACAAGACATTGTAGTGATAGGATGAGGGGTAATGACTGGAAGATGTTAGATTTAGATTGGAAATTAGAAGTTCTTCCTTAAGAGGGTGGTGGGACACTGGAGCAGGTTGCCCAGGGAAGTTGGGAATGCTCCATCACTTTTTGTGTTCAAGACCAGGTTGGATGGGTATCTCTGAACAACCTGCTCTAGTGGGAGGTGTCCCTGCTCATGGCAGGGGCTTATTTGACTCCCCTGAGACATGCTTATCCTTCCCTATTGGACTTGTGAATGTTGTGTGCAGTATCAAAACTTTGAAGGCAATTTTAGGCACACATCATTGTTTCCCTTCATAGTTCAATTTTAATTATACTCTTATGCAACTATGGAAAAGCAAATATGACATTCCTGACTCTCAGGATTAGCCAGTCTGTCTGCTGTATAAACAGAAGCAGTTGGGGAAATCTTTTGACTTATGCTTTTTGGTAAGTGGTTCATAAACCAAAAAAGTGCCAAAGGTTTCTTCTGGATTTATGGATCCTGAAGGGATCCCTTGATCTCTGCTAGGAGTTCAGTTTATGGAGCAATTTCTCTCTAAGCAGAGGCTTTAACACATCTCTCTCTTCCATTAGGCTGTTTGCTTTCAGAATATACTTTAGAATATAATATTTCTAATTTCTGCCTCTGTTAAATTTGTTTGAAACTGGCCCCTATTCCACATAAGAGTAAAGTGGGTGTAAATAACAGTGTTACTTGCATATTACTTGGAGACTGAGTTCCTGGTCCATGCCTGCACAGTATAACTTAGGAATTTGAGTTGATAGAACTGGCCTGGGTTAAAATATAATGAGAATGTCCACTGTGCAAATCTTTTCTCACATTTAAGCTGTCCCCACTAAGAACTGTACCCCAAAGCTGGATAGCTTTATGTGGAAACTATGGCTTGGGAGCCTTACATACATAGGATCAAAAAGATGAAAAGGAGCAGAAAAATCAGCCACAAATAAAATTGACAAGACAATTTTTCATCTGAAAGTGCAATTTAATCTAAACATTTCAAAGTAATGTGCCCTGTTTCAGTGGCATTTTTAACAGAAAAATGATAAAATTAACTATAATCACTTCATCTTTTAGTTTTGACAAAGTCAAAATTGTTTCTTTTCAATAAAGCAAACCCATTCTTTTCATTTCCCTTTACATTAATATCTTAACATTACCATTGTATATAGCCCTTTCTATTGTGCAGAAAGTATTGAATAAAATCTACTGCACACAAAACATAGCAGATGATACTAAATAACATTTTTAATCTATTGGGGAAAAAATATATTTTTTGCATTTTTAAGAAATCAAACTTTTCCATGTTGAAGTTCTAGAGGAAAACAAAAACAACAAAAAAAGGAAAACAAAACAAAACAAAAAAAGGAAAAAAACTTGTTTGTTGACCTGGTCTTGGTGCTAGATGGGTAGGAACTAACAAGTATGTGGAGAATACTAAGGAGGAGTAGCAGGACTCAGCATAATGACCATGCTAACATTTGGCTCTCTGTGAGCCTTCATGCATTCCTGTTTCTAGTAGCTCTGTTTCTACCAAATCTTGCACGTGGGCCTTCAGAAAATCTTCTGTTTTGTAGAAAGGAAGCCTGAAAAACACAAGCACCAACAGAGCATCTCCCTGGAGTGTGTCAGGCTACAAATTGTCAACGTGACACTCGAGCAGCTGTCTTGTTAGCAGCATGTGGCAAGAAATGTGGCACATTGAGGGTATTGAAAACATTCTCCAAGATTATTCTTTCAAGGGATCTAGAAATAGCCACAGAGACAGGAAACCCCATTCTCCTCCTCTAAGGTGCTTTGACATCAGCAAAGTGCCTTTTCATTAATTTAGCTGACTTTGGCCATGCAAAAGGTGTTTCTCCTTCCATGGAAGGACTGGAAATCTCAATAATTAACATTAGGAGGCTAATGCAATATGGGCTGGGCTTTGCTTCTTTACAATGAGCAAGAGAGAAAAGAAATTTCACCTAAATCTTTTCAAAGTGCACCCAGACCACTCTCCAGCTCTCTTTTCCTTCTGCCCCTGTTCATTTAAACTAATAGTCTGGGTAAACAAAATGTGACCCCTACTAAAATATACCCAGCAGTTTAAGGAGGAAAATTAAGCAGCAAAGACTCGTTTTGCTGGCTGTGTCTGAACAACAAGCCATGTTTTTTAAACTAAAATAATGCAGCCTCAGGCTGTTTATCTGAGCATGATTGGAGCCAGGGGATTTGTATGGGTACCCACAGTTATAAATAAATGCACTGAGTTTTCAACACATGTCAGATTTTATAGTCATATAACTGATCCCAGAGCTCTTAGATAAGAGGGATGTTCTGATAAGCAGAGCTCTCACTGTATTTTCAATTTTGCCCTCATTATTTTTAGAGAAAATCCAAAGGAGACAATTGCAATAAATGTGATGAAAAGTCCATTGAGATATAACAGTGAAACCAACCTCTGAATAGGCTGGGAATTTAACTAATGCTGCAGAAGGTAATTGCCAGGAGTCAACTGGGTGAGAAGTTGGGCATAATTGCTGGGAATTATGAGTCTTTTCTGAGGACTGACAGTGCTGGCATGTATAGCTCTGCTTTCACAGTGTGCAGACCTTGCCTTGCAGTCTCAGAGCTTCCTGGACAGCTGCCAAGTGTAAGTGTTATCATGGAAGAGATTTTTTTTTTTAACATATTTTCACTTAACGAGAAGAAAAGTGAATAGCTGACTCCACTGTTTTAAACCCAACAGAACATGTTGTCCATGAATGCAGGTTGGAAACGGGGATGCAAAGTTGTGCTCACAGGATTGGTAATTGTTTGGGAAACAAGTCTTTCAGGATGGTGAAGACACAGCTATGAAGGCTCCTACTAAAGCACTAAAGCTCTTCTGAGGTGGAAGCTGAATATACTGCAGCAGCCACAGGTAGTTCTGGGTATTGTTGACTGTGTTACTCAGTTGATCCCACCTCAGCAAAGCAATGCCTTCCAAAGCTGTGAGGACACTTCCATACTTCATTTTCCAGGAGACACTATCTGAAGGCATCAAACGGCTGTGTGAGGGAGAAAATAAGTACTGCAAGGTCCTCTTCTGAGGAACTTCAAACACTTTTCTATTTGTTTGCAGCTTGTTAAAAGGATACTTATTTGGAAGAGCAAAACAGAAGAGAAAAAAACAGTATTTGCCACCCTGCTGGAAGCAGAAACTCTGTGATGTAGAGTCAAAGGCAAAGAAGTCTTTAAGCAGTCTTCTTAGATTAAACCCCTGACTGGGCCGGGGTCACACACCCCATCTGTGTCAGTATGGGACATCCTTTAGGGCACTGTTTTCACTAAGACCCAGCCTGCCTTTTCAAAGAGGTATAGAAGAGGAAGTTTAATAGGGTAGTACACCTTGTTAAAGAGACAGAATTGCCTGTTGAGAGCCACTTAGTCCTGGATAAGCAGGGAACTGGGATGGGTGGAGTTTATGGGAGAGAGCAGAAGAAATATTCCAGAACCTGACCACAGGGATAAGTCATCAGTGCTGGGTAAGGAAGGAGCCAAGCCTACTTCTGAAACAGGTGCCACTTACACTTTGTGCCATCCAGTGTGTGCTAAACAAGGACCTCAGTTCTCTGAGCAGCCAGTGCCTTGATGTCTGCTGTGCATGATCATCCAAACACCAGCATTTTCTCCAACATCAGCTCTTCCAAAGAACCATCTGTGTGCTGGACTATAGGTGTACCCATAGGAATGGAGGCTGTACACAAGCTATGGACCTCTTCTTGTTTGCATCCTCTTCCAGACATGCTCTTCAACACCAACAAGCATGTTAGTGCTTGCTCTGGGTTTTGTGAGCATGTGGAATCACCACAAAATGACTTGAAATATCCATTCAAGTGATGCAAGGGAGTGTGGATGTTCGATGTACCCTCTCCAGGGAATAGAAGAGGGACTCTGACACTCTCAATCATTTCTCCCTTCTTCCTCAAAATAATCAGAAAGCTTTGCCCTATAGCAATGCATTAATTTTATATCAGGTATCCATCTTTCAGTTCATAGGTGAACTGTGCTATTATGAGGAAGAAAAAATAGTGGTTTTTTTTTCTAATAATCAGTAGGAAGGAGGAATATGTGGATACATGCAGACACAAACATGGAAAGCTCCAGGAGGGAGAATCAGTTCACACTGAAGACCATTTGCTCATCCATCTATGTTTGCTAGGTAATTTAGACTTCAAAAACAGTACAGTTAGCACATGGAAACAGCATTACTTCTTACTGTTCAAGGTGAATAATGTGGCCTTCTGAGGCCAGGGTCATTATCTCTCTGAGCCTGCTCGTGGCAAGGTAAAGAAATATAGTGTCTATCTAAGAAGACCAATATTTTCAATTGAGATGTGCTTTGTATGAAACAGAATCTCAGTATTTTATGGGGTACAGCATCATTTCCAGCACGTCTTTTATAATATTTACTTGGGGCTGACAGAAAGAACTAATACTGTTGAGCCAAAGTCCTAGAATTAGACAAGTTAATCACAACAGTGGTTACACTTTTCCATACAAATCATGGGATATCCTCCAAGGATAACAGGAAATAGTGAAAACAAAGGAGTCCAATATAAGTAAGTCAAAGGCAGGATGATGGTGTTAGAGCTGAGCTTTATATCTGGCCATTGTGCAGAAGGACATATCCAAAATGCTTGATTTCAGCCTAAGCAGGATTCATCCACACTAAATTCAGATGACTGCAGTGTAGGTGTCTATGCTAAACCAAATTACCTGATATTCTGCTGTAGCTGGAGGACATTGAGTCAACAGAACAGCAGAGTTTAGGGTACAATTCATATGATTCAGGATGTAGGTATCTACATTAGGAAGACTGGAATTACACACTAAAACCCACCATTGCTATTGACTACAGCCTCAGTGAAAGTAGCTAAACAAGAGAACCAAGTGCTTTTGGAGATGCCCTAGCACACTGCCTATGGAGTTCATTTGGCAGATGAAGGTTTGGTTCTCCCAAAGTTCTGGTGTCCTATCTGACATCTCATGTACATTAAAGTATTTAGGAATCACTACATACCAGGGCTTAACCAGCTGATTTTAGCCCCACCTCTTCACTGGCAATGAAGCTTAGGATGTTTTGTTCAGCTGTAGACCACTTTCAATAACTCTTCAGATGGATTCCACTTTCTTACCCACCAAAGGCACTACCTCATCTAATGTCAGGGCACAGCTGAAATATCTGTATCTCCCACTTCTCCCTGAGATGGCAATTTCACTTCAAGCTATGAAAGAAGGAAGACACTTGAAATATCTAAGTTAAATGGGTCACTTAATAAGGATGATGGTTATTTTGGTATTAGGTATGGGGCCAAGATGACAAAATTAGCATTGTTGTCAAATTAACTTGATAAAATGCCTATCATTCCCTCCCATTCATTCCCTCCTCTCTACCAGACTCAAAGCTTTTCTGCCTTAAGTAGCAGAGAGCCTGATTTGCTCATCACTTTCCCTTTTTGTCATTGTCACCATCATGAAGTTCAAAGGCAATTCAAATGTGGCTC
>JANHGL010005644.1:0-44361 GCA_024611195.1 Ceyx melanurus | reverse complement strand
GAGCCTGATTTGCTCATCACTTTCCCTTTTTGTCATTGTCACCATCATGAAGTTCAAAGGCAATTCAAATGTGGCTCGAAGTGGTCCTGATCTGTGAGATTTTGACTTTTCCCTTAGTGGGTTTCCAGTCAAATTAGCTTCTTGCATGTCCCTCTGTTCCCCACATTCCTTTGTACTAGAAAACAATGGAGAGGCTGAACCAGGATCATGACTATGTCACTAAAGAAATAACACAGATTATGCCTTTAAATCTGTTCCTGTCTCCACAGTGTCTCCTCTGGTTTTGTCCAAATACCTTCTTCTTCTTAACCCCCATTCCTTCATCTCCCTCTGCTGGAGAATAACTTCTAATTCTGTACATTTCTATCTAAAGATTTAAAAATTTAAATATGTTTGACAATTCATCAGCAGAGAACTGCAGGCAAATCTCTGACAGAGGTGACCCACTAGATTTCATGTCCTCCTTCAAAAAATTAGAGGTACTAAAATGCCTAAATCAAATCAGATCTATGCAAATCAGATCATCTTGAGATCATTTATTTCTTAATAGAGGTGCATTAGGCATAGTATTCCATAATCCTGTTCTTAGGAAAACATGATTTAATTGAGTATGGCAAAATTTTTACAGAAAGCTAAATAGAGGTTCCCAAATTGAGAAATCATAATTCTACGTGACATTACTTGTGCCCTGAATGGAATTAAATATATTAGCACTTGAGCTATTCAAGTTCAGCTCCTGAGGCTGTCTCATGTGCTGGCAAGGTGCTGATTTTTAATTCCAGCTGTCAGAAAAATTAAGCCAGCAAGAATCTGCTACTGTGGACATGGTTGATTTTCTTGACATCTAACTGCATGCAAAAATCTTGCCTAATCTCATGGAGGACTGATGGGTTTACAGTAAATCACTGTAATTGTCCATCTTAAAAACATTCCTGTAGCTGTTTCAACCCTGAATTCTCCTTCATATGTGCTACCTGCCGTGTGGTTTTCAGTCATATGACAATTTTGGTGTGTGCTTTCAAATGTCAGTAATATTATCTACTTTGCCCCACATTTTTCTCTCCATAGAAAACTATTTGTTATTCCAATAGAGTCGGAATCAGCTTTAAAACTGGGCAATTTTGGATTTTGGGGCAAGCCAAACTATCACACTAGCTTCACAACCACTGTTTTAATGTGCTATTGAGGTGGAAAAAGGCTGAAAAAAAGCCTATGTCATTTTGTCCCCCTTCCATACAACGTGCACTGCATACAGAAATTTACTTTGCATTCAGCAGCAAACATGTCACTTTGAAAAGACTGTGTCAGCAGCCTTAATTGCTTGGCTGGTGCCACAAGACTGATAGATTGTAGGCTCCTGCATTTCTAGAGGAAGGATGAGAACAGATGGGGTTTTGCCAATTTAAACTTCTGTACATGTTTAATGTCCTATTTATCTCTTCCAGTGAGCCTGAAATGGTAATAAATGAACTAGATTTTTACTGGAATCTGTTAATGCCACAAGAAGTGTTTGTGAAGAACAAAAAGCTCTATTAGCCTACATTGACCTGCAAATAAACAACAGGCTGTGAGGAGTGGTTCCCCACTTTCTAATTTGCTTAATGGCCTTTTAATGAGTGGGCTTATGGCTATACAGTAAATACACTGGTCTAGTACCCCAGAGGCCTCTATTCATGCTATTTCCTGAAACTCTGAGACACCTCCTGTTATTTCTGTTCCTCTATTTTTCACTCAGATGAGCCTAACAATACATCCAACCAATCCTTAAACTTTTAGGGACCAGAATACAAATAATGGTACAAAGATTCTAGTGTCAAGTTGGAGAACCTCAGTGCCCCGTTCATCTATGTCCCAGAGTGAGCTTCCCAATCTAAACCTAAATCTGAATTTAATCTAAATCTCTAATGAGTTTCTGTACCTAAAGTGTATTTCACACTTCATCTAGAAAAGAAGCCTGTTTTTTCTGCTGTAGAGATTATGATTTACTAGATGTCTTTGAAGGGTTCAGAGCTGTAAAAAGCATAGCATAATGGAATCATTGTCTGGGAAAATAAGCAGAGCAGGCTGCACACACCAGGGGAAAAAAAAATGATGGAAACCATTTGAATTACTTAAAAATTTGCTAGCTGAATTTGCAACACATTTGAAGTTTAGCACAGATCCCTTCTGATGCTAAAATGTTTGTTTATTCTGCCTTAAATCCCTTGGGCATGGAAATCACAACAGAAATATCCTTCTGGTACTACTGGGTAAGAAGTTCATGGGAAACCACCCTCCTATTTGGTCTGTAAGAACATCTTCAAGAATCATAAACTCAATGACTTTTGAGAAAGAAAAATAGCAGGGGAAAACAACTTTACATCAGTTTTCAAAACAGAGAAGGTTGGGATGAATTCCAGATTGAATATGAAGTGATAAAAATATGTTCAACAATGGACATGTTCATAGAATATCTCATAGGTTTTAGGGTTTTATGAAAGAATTACTGCTCACAGTGCACAACCTTTATACATTGTGGGCAAACAGAGACACAGGAATGACACTGCCTAGGTGACCCTGCTCTGGCAGGAGGGTTGGACTCGATGACCTTTGGAGGTCCCTTCCAACCCCTGCCATTCTGTGATTCTGTGACAACATTGTTCTATTCCAGTAAAAGTAACTTTATTTTTTTTTTTCAGAATTACTTACTTTTGAAAACTTACTGTTTAACTAAAGTAAGAGCAGCAGCTTTTGAACTCCTGAAAAATAAAGCCCTGTTTAGTTGCCTTGATTTAATAATGTGAGTTAGAAAATATTGGCTTAAATCATTTAACAGAACCATACAGTTGAACAGTGACACTGTCAGGAGTGGGCAAATCTCCTAAATCCCCCAGCTTAGTACCCACTTCTCCACATAACTAAAATGTATTAAAAAATGGTATTCAAATTACCTCAATGGGTCATTTCTTCCCCCTGGTCTTACTGAGCACCTCTGTCAATGATTTATGCCTGCACACTATACCAAAAACACTTAACAAGACCAAGAAGTCTGCAAATAAATTAAAGAACAGCAAGTTCCAGTTAGTTTCCTAATAGAGTCTATGATTAAATGATTTCTATTTAAGCAGTAGGAATACCAACCTGTTTTATGCAAAATTGTACAGGCTAATAGATTCAACAGGCTTTAAACTAAAGAGAGAAAAGGAAGAAAGGGAATGTTTTCTCAGATAAAAGACGTGTATTTCAAACATCAGTGTACAAAATACACTTATCCTTTTCCCTTTGCTTGCAGAACAAGGTAAGTAGTAAAGTATTAGCACTTATATACTAATGGATAAGGATCAAAAAAAGACCAAGAGTAAAAAGAGCTAAAAGTATTACTAAATGGTAGATGTTTATCTAGAGGTCACTGATTTAATCTACTTGAATGACTTTTATAAATAGAATGCTGGTTTATAGGTAGGTACAATCTTTCTGGGAGAGATAGGGCTGGAAGGAGAGGTAGAAGGATCACAGGATATGACAGTTGTATTTAAAATGTCACAAAATTACTTCTTCACAGTGAAAACTGTTGAAAGAAAAAAAAGGGGAGGAACATAAAAGCAAACTCTGAGCTCCTCTCTTTCTTTGAAGAGCTTGAAGAAGAGGGAGTTTCATTATGTCTGTGCCACCATTAGCAAGGACTAGAACTGATGATGGGTTTCAAATGAATCTGAAGTCACCTGAATCTCAGTGGCTGCTGAGATTTTCTGTTTCTTGGTGTTATTTTTTATAAGTTCAAAGGCAGGGTGAATTGATATTATCAGACTACATCAACTGTCAATCTGACATGAAGCTGAAATCAGCCTGGCAATGCAGAGTTGTTTTGTTTCTTTGTTTGTTTCTTAAACATTAGCTGTAGGATAATTTATATTTCTTATGTAATGAGAGTCTCTATCCAACAACCTGTGCTTGGAAAACTATTAACATACAGAATATTATTCAGACAAAGATTAATCCCATTTAACTTCCAGTACCTAACTAAATCATGAAGTGAACAGGGATAGACATCTACACTACATCTAAATTAAAAGGAGAAGGTTCTACACTTCAGAGTGATTCATATCTTTGATAGCTTCAGCTGCCCATGGGAATTATCCAAGTTCCATTTCCACTGACTGGAGAGGAATCAAAATGGAATGAATCCTAAGGTTAGGCAAGATAAACCATAAAGTACATAGAAAGAAAAGCTTTAACATTTCCTTAATAGTTTATTGCATCATGTGTGGTTTATTTCTGTTTACTGTTGGTCTTCAAATTCCAAATTTTAGACCTTGTGAGACCAAGTGTAAACAGTGAGTGTGAACTTGGAGTATGGAAGAGGACTAACTCAAATGTCAGGTTCACACCTCATGGTCAGTAATAGTTTAGCCAGCAAAGTGAATAGCTTTCTGTCCTGGTTTGGGTGAAAAGCAAGCAAGGACACTTTCTAAGATTAAGCCATTCAGCAGCAAAAATCAACAGTGCAATTAGAGCCACAGCAGTGCAGAAAAGTCCATTTATGCATTTATAAATTCAGTGATCCTGACTGCTGAAAGTGTAGAGATTACAGACATAAATCAGGAAATTCTGTCGTGTGATGAACATCTTTGTAGTCCCCTGGAGCAGGGTGTCTAGTCTTAAGATATTAAGAACTAAAGTAGTAAAAAAAATATATAATATTGCCATTACCAGAAAGTGTCCCCTAAAATATATTTTACATAGTTAAATGAAAATAGATTGCTACTAACTTTAAAAGAAAGGATAAAGCCTGAGGGTGAAATTCACCCCATATAACTTTATTTGCAGTAATTATTTTCACACTTAAGAAATACCTGAGGAGTTGGGATGTCATCTATTTGGATGACTGATAACATGTGATGACACAGACCAATCTAGGTAGAGACTGTAAAAACCAGTGCAAGCTCAGGTACTTTGTGGACATAAATCTCTAATGAAGGAGTGCATGAGAATAATATAAGAAGTGGGACTAACACTCGAGTTAATTGCTGACTTGGAATAATCCTTTACTTTGCAGTGAATCATCAAGAATGAAAATAAATAAAAGGGAATTTTATGACCAACAGCAAGATAACTTTCCAATGGCTTGTTTCATTAGTTGTCAGGAAAGGCTTTGCAACATAAAAGCTATTATTATTACTATTATTATTATTATTATTATTATTATTATTATTTTAAATGAGGATAGAATACAAAGAAACATACAAGTAACTAGAAGTGACAGGAAAAATGGATGAGATCTCAAACCTCTGATTTCACAATTAGTCCTTAAAGTAGTGAAAAAGTTTTCCTGATGTCCAAACTTCTGGGCAAAAAATGAAAGATTTTGTTTGGGTTTTTTTGTCTGTAGCTCAGCTCCTCAACTGTTTGCTGAAGTAACAGATGCTTGTGCAAGATTTGCCCATCTTTTTGTGGGCAATTAAGCATTGGCTGCCAAATAGTGAAGTTTAACATTGTAAGGTGCCTCTTGTTCCCTCATATATGTTTTATCTTCAAAATGAAAGCCTGAAATAGTGTCTGATATCTGTTAGCAAAGGTAAGAATTGGATGGTAATGAGAAAGACTAGGCAAAGCTACAGGTTTTCTGTCAAATCATCTTTTTTCAGTCAGTTCAGGGAACTGTTCCTTTGGCCTCCTAAATCCATGCTGGGATGCAGATTTGTTTCAAGTAACTTCAGCAGTCTGAGCTAGATGTCTAAATTACCTACTGACTTTGATTCCTTTCTAGCACTGGAGAGAGAGAAGGTGTCTGCTGAGTGAATCATCCCACCAGTGTTAGACAGCTATCCCAGACTGGGATGAATCACCCTCTGGAACTACTGATCCCTCCTGAGTGATCTCTGGGGGACTTTAAATAACTAGTTAAGAAATGTTGTCTTAACTCTTATGGACTTGAGCCATATATGTGTTATCTTGGTATTGAATGCAAACCTTCCAGGTTGATGTGGATTAAAGCAACTGCAAAGATCTGGTTTTTTCTCCAGCAGATTAGTGTGTTTACTCAAAGAAGTAAGAATCACCAGATAACTTAAATAAAGCAGGGTCTACCAGGTCTTACAGGTGATCCCAGGTAATTTTCCTTTTCTGTCCTCCTGGAAGAAAATTCTGATTGGAAATCCTGGGGAAAAAAAAGGTCTCTCATTAAATTCCTTATACAGCAGTAATCAAAACTCCCATTTATGTCCTACCAAAGTTCATGATCCTGTTCTGGACAAAAATTCAGTACAGTTTCCATGGTTAGAATCAGAATTTCTTGTGTTTGCTGAGACTACAAGAAAGAGGATGATTTGGTGCCAATCTCAGCTTTTATGCAATAAATAAATTTATCCTGTGGGTCCTGCCTTTCCTTTTTAACTATAAGTTAAAGGGTTGATGTGAGATAAAAATACTAAGTCTGTGCAGGTCTAGGCTGGGTTTGAATAAGATACCTGTGAGTGAGATTTCCTCCCTCTCAACCAAGCTTCAGGAAATGTTGCCCCCAGGATCAATGTAATTCCAATAAAGGTCTCAGATAAATGCCCTCAACCACCACCAATAAAAAAAGCAGCTGCTATTAAACGAGTTCTAAAAATATTTCAGTTAATTTTAAAGAAAATCTTTAAATAATTTAAACTGTAATTATAGCAAGTTACTAGCTGGTCAGCCTTCACTGTACAGCCTTCTCAGTACCTTCACTTCACTAAGGTACTGCACTTAACCCTAAATTTTATTAGTCTGTTTTCCATCTCCTCTGATTTTAGCTGTTTAGGCTAAAACTGCACAGGGAAGGCATTTCTTGGTATTTTGTTTAAGCAAAGCAATTTGAGATTGACCAAACGCTTTACAGACTTGCATCATGTTGTCCTTCAGATAGAATGTCAATGACACTCTCATCCTCATCCTTAATATGCTATTTCACTTTGAATATGAAGCTCAATTAAGTCTGACTAAAACAGGTATAAAAAAATATCATGAGGCTCCATCCATCCCTCAGATTTAAGGAGACAACACTAATTTAAGAAATTATTTATACATTTTGCACGATTTCCTATTAATCAGCACCAGAATGAGAGCAATTTGCAAAATTCATGTGACATCTATTAAACATTTTCTTCTAAGTAAGTAAATGAAAGAGATTTACTAATTCTGGTAGACACATCATGGATTGGTAACGGGTGAGAGATACTAAACAGAGGGATATATTCAATCTTTAGAAAATGCAAAATATTTCTCAGATCTCTACTAAATTCATTAATCCATCTGTGCATGTTTTAAGGCCCATCAGATTTATAAATATTGATTAAATACTGAAAGGCAACTGTCTGCAAAGAAAGGCCAAGCACCACAGAGCAATACTCTTCAGCATGACTACATTGTCTCCACTGCAGTTAGACTTTGGGATGTTCTTGGTTTTAATTGTGAGTGAATCTGTCTGAAAAGGACATTCCACTCTAGTCCAGGGTGGGACTAGCACGAGTGGTCTGTGAATCACAGTATTTGAAGCACGTTCTGTCCTGTCTGTGTCTTTGATGTACCCCAGGGAAATCAGCTTTTCCCACTGGTTTTTAGAAAGGCACACTCGGTCTCGGGTCTCTTTGCTGACCTGCCTTTGCTCTCTGGTCAAGTTGGCATTTTTGCCAGGAAGAAAAGCTCATCCATTCTTCCCATGTTACCATCCATATTGCTGTAGCATCTGGATGAGCCATCAGAGACAGAAACTCGTAATAAGAAATGTGGTCATGGGTAGGTCAAAAGCACTAATTCCTGAGTGGGGATGTGAGCACAAATGTAATACAGATGCCAACTTCAGAGGAAGCTCCACAGAAACATAAGGAGAAACTTCTTTCCTGTGAGGGTGACAGAGCCCTGGTACAGGCTCAACCAGAGAGGTTGTGGAGTCTCCTCTGAAGACTCTCTAAACCCACCTGGATGTGATTCTGGGCAACCTGCTCTGGATTAACCTGTTTTAGCAGTGGGATTGGTTGAGATGGTCTCCAGAGGTCACTTCTAACACCCATCATTCTGTCGTAACCAAGCTAAGCTTTAATTCTAATGACCCAGAGCAGTGAGAGAAGGAACCTGTTGGCTGCTTTTTGGTTGGAGAAAGCAGTATGTCCTGCACAGAGGCAGCCCCTGGCTGAGTGATGGGACAGTGATGTTCACAGTCTGTTCTTCAGACAGATGTAGCCTTCCTGATGAAACCCAAACGTTGGGAAGTGCTCTCTTGAACAACTTTGCAAACTGGCCTTCAAATGCATAAAACCAATCAAATCTGGATTCTACCCAAGTCTATAACACAATTCCCACAGATTTTGATCCAGCTCCAAATTCGTTAGAAAACATGGCAGAGTTTTCAGTTCTTGTGTCTAGAAAAACTGCTTTGTAATTAAACTCTAAGTCCATTTGGGCCAATTGGTGACTTCAACACAGATGGACATGAAAACTAAATTCTTGCAAAGATACTGAGAGTTTATCCCTGCACAAAACAAGTGCAATAAAAAAATGTTGACTTTGCATCTGTTCTAGAGGAAGGTGAAGTTGTTGTTTCTTTCATCTGTCTCCTCACCTTTTCTTCCATCCCAGTGATGGAGAGCTGGGTTCCTGGTGAGCCTGAACTGTCACAAGCTGTAGAACAATATTTCAACACCATCCAAAATCAAAGAATTTTGAAGAAACCTGGAATTCCTGCTGGAGTCTGAAGTTGGTTAGAAATGAATGAGCTTCATTGCATGAAGGGAGAGAAGGGTGGGTGGAAGTTGGTCTCCATTAACCATAGCATGATACACCTCCCTCCTCTGCTAGGACAGGACCCTCACACTGCTTTGAGGGAGTGACTACACAATACTTTGGGGAAACAAACAAACAAACAAACAAACCCATGTTTCCCTTCTGCTTAGTGCCTCCCAAACTTATGTAGCTTTAGCTGGCCAGAAATGGACCAAGTATAACATTTAGTTTTATTTCCCTGTTCTTTCGTTTTATCTAGCTATGCAGTGCTGTGGTGCCAAAACACCATCCCAACTTATGCATTATTTACTAGTTAATATCTCAAAACAGATGTCTCTAAATAAAATATTTTTTCCCTCTTGCTTGTCTGCCTGAGGGCCAAATCTGAGAGACTGAACTTGATAATGTGCAGTAGATTCTAATTATGGCATTTGGACCACCAAAGACCTGTTGGACCCTAGGACCTAGTCAGTTAATATTTCCAAGTTCAGGGTCTGCTATATCCCTAGCTTTCACTCAGCCATTTTATCCCTGCACACCTATTGATTTCAAGGATTATGTATTTCTTGCAGATGTGTGTGGCAGAAAGTATCAAGGAATGGTCTGGCTGGGTCAGGAAAACAAATATTCCCAAGCAGCAGGCAAGCAGCCATAAGAGCAAACACAACTCTAATACACCAAGTGCAACACTGTGGGACTCTGTTTTTCAGCTAGTGCTGAACAGGTCATAGAATATGGGATGGGGTCTTTCTTTTTTCCATACATGGGTAATTATTCTGTATCACGTTACTGATCTTTCCATTAGATACTGGTGAGATGGGTGGACTAGATTTTTAGCTTTTAAAGCTTTAGAGCAAGAAGTTTCCTGAAGATTAAATGCTCCTGTTCACAATATTCTCCTTACAACACAAATGATCTGTCTCTGAAGTCTTTGGAAAACATGGGCTGCAGGGAAACCAGTCCTCATCTGAAATGGGCAAATTCTATGGAGGACTCTTGATGCTCAGGATCAAAGATAGGAATGGTGCTGGCATTTCACTGGGGCCCAGAACATATTTCATCTGTGCCTTCATTTTGTTGTTGAGGGACAGATCCATGAATTCTGGTAATGGGAGGCTTTACCCTCAGCTTTAATGAACTGTAAGATGCACATATGTGAGTCAGGATTCTGTAGCTGCCTATGACTACATCTGTACTATTTTTCCAGATAGGAATGAAAATGGACAGTTTTAGGGACTTTCTAAAATGGTGCCAGAGAGAATCGAAGGCTGGTCATTGGTAACTTGATTGTAGATATGGATGTGAGAAACCCACAAGGCTTTTTATATTTTTTAGCTCATCTTTTGGGTTTTCTTCGGTATTACTTACCTTATAGTATTATAGTCTTCACAGAGAAAGTGGATGATAGTCTAAAAAGCAAACTAGGAGAAGAGTCAATTTCTTCAGCAGAGGATCACCCTCCCAAACTAATTTTGGCTAAATGAAGCTAGAGATGAGATGTTATATTTTAATGAGTATTTTCATTTACATAAAATAAATTCACTATGCAAGGCTTTGTCATTATATATAGTAAAAAGATCTGCCAACCTGAGAAGGTTGTAATTTATGGCAAAGAAGGTCATGAGTGAGATAAAGCAATTAGTCCTGTCCCTGTATTAAAGAATGGCATCCAAGAGAGTAGGCACAAGAAAACTACAGCTGTTTTCACAGGAGCTCATGGTGTGCCTGGAAGAAAAAGGATGATTTGGGTGGTAATGGGAGGGCAGGGCTTATATTCTACATGCTAGAAAGAGGAAAAGACATCTACTGAATAAAAGAGGATGAAAATAAGATGAAAGCAGTGAAGACAGCCTAGAAAAATATATACTTTACAATCTACTGCTTTGGGTACAGAAGAAAGCCTGAAGTGATTAATTCATGTGCCAATAATCACAAAGGAGATAGGAAGCAAGGTTAGGAGTAATATCCTGCTGAGTCCATGGCCAGAGCTGTAGCCACAAAGTCATTCTGCTCACAGCTGCTCTCTGCATCTCACAATTTGCATACTTTCCCTATAGATTTACTTGCCCCTGCAACACTTGGCAAAGCACACGTTCTGAATTTCAGGGAAATTTGCAGAAACAGCAAAACACAGTCATTTCAGAGCTTAATAGCTAGCTGGAAAGGGTGGAAAAAGGTAAAAAAAAAAAAAAAGAAAAAGAGAAAACAACAGTCAGGATACCTCATCACTAATAACAAATTATCCAATTATAAAGGAATCAAGACCAAAGTTAACTAATTGTTCACAGGTTTCCCATCCTCACCCCTGCCAACCTCTAATGTACATGCACCCCCAACATTTACCTGTTAATTATCCACACCATTCACAGGATTAAGCAAATTACAAATGGGCCCACTATGGGCAGCACATGCCCAGCTTGGCTCTCCAGTGAACCACATAATGCTCTGCAGCATTTGGCTGCTCTCAGCAGGTATATTAGTTAGGGTGTGTGAACCTCATCAGCTGGAGTGAATGCACACCAGTAAGCATGCTTGGAAGAGTGGAGACATTTGACTTTCATGAGAGATGAGGAGAAAGACAAAGTCTGACTGCTCTGCTTTGGCTTCTCTCCCCTCCAGCAGCAACTATGCAAAATGTAATCCTATCTTCAGTCCCATACAAAGTGATGCAGACTCCCTAGGCTTCTATTATGTGTGGCCAAAGATACCTAGAAGGTACCTGAAATAGAGTAAGGCAGTTACCTGTCATTTTCTGAACTGTTGAAAAGTCATAGTCAGGACTCAACAGCTGGAGACAGAACCAACTAGAGAGGGAAATGGTCGTAAGTATTGGAAAATAAAACCAACCCAATTGAAACCAGACAGAGATGTCTGTTTCAAGGGCTGAATTTCAGTACCCAGTCTCTGTTCAGTCTGTTCAGCCTTGTCTGCCTCTAAAAGCCACATCTGGTTTGCTCCTGAGCCAGCTTTTAAAGATGCTTCTGGGAAACTTTAATGTCTAATATCTGTGATCTCTTGAGAGTTGTGTTGTTCTTTGGTTTGTTAGTGGGTCCTCTTGCCCTTCCTCTTGCCTTTCTTCTTTTCAGAAGGCCTAACACCACCACAAAGGGAGAAAAAGGATTCATCCCTGCTCCTAGCCCAGCTAAATGAACAATTGATAGTGTTTCTGACAATAACTCTCCCCTTATCACTTGGTCTCAGGTGACCATACTTCCACCTTCACATACTAGAAGAGTCTTCAGTTAGGGTGGCATTTCATCCACAGTGATGTATTTATTTACCCTCTATGAACACTCATCTTTCTCTGCCAAAATAGTTTAGGATTAATCTCCAGCAAGTTTTTGCAACTGGCACAGCTGGAGACAAAAAAAGGTATTTGTATCCTTATGTCATCTGGAAAATATGAGATCATATATTGAGAACCTTAAAGAGACCAAGAGAACATATTCAGCACATGATGAATGCTTTTATGATATCTTTCTGTAGCAATAGCTACATCATCATTTTACTGTCAACTAAAATCAACCAGATATTAACATGAGATGTTGTAATCTCTGAAGCTCTGGAGATCTGTTTCCCAGGATTGCCCTGACTTGTTTAGAGAACAAAAAGACTTCTATTCTTCTCTGGGGATAGATAATTCAGTCACTCTGAGCACCAGAATAGATCTGATTGAAGTTCAGAGGGCAATGTTTGGATTGTCAGTATCTAAAGAACTGAATTACAAATATGAAACTCTAATATTGCACCTGAACTGATGTAAAACACGGGAGAAATTTCATATAAGAAGCCTTTATAAATACAAGGTAGCATCCATGTAACATATCTATTTTTTTTTCTACCTTAAAGTTAGGTGTTTACTGTTAGCTTGTCAACCAGAATCCTTCTATGGTCAATAGAGATGAATAGGCACCTACAGGGAGTGAGTCATCCCAACTATCTTCGGAAGGGATGAATCACCCCCTAGAAGTGCATTTCTTTCTCCATCTTTGGCTTCAGATCTGAAGAGAAGTCTAAGAAACTGAAAAAAATGTTTTCAGGTTTTTCCAACTGCTTAAAATGCCATCATAAAAATATTGCCTCTCCTTTCAAACTCTGTCTTGCTTCTGTCTTCAAACCATCATGACAACAACAATAATGTTCTTCTTTGTAGAGGGAGCTCAGCTTAGCCTAGACACTCACCCTCCTGCTAGACAAAAAGAGGTGACATAAATCCCATGCAAACTGTTTACCAACTTTTGTCTAGAAGTTACTCATACTTTTCCAAAGGCTATGAAGGATGCTTTGAACACTTTCAAGTGTTTTTCAGATGCATCAAACATTTATCTAATCGGGAGACATGTCGTTATCTTTCTTTGAAAGTTGTCTAGGGTACATTAACACTTCTTATCAAGCTTTGCATACAATTGCCATGAGATTCAGTCTTATTAAAAATAAAATGGATTTGAAATATATTTTCTTTGTTGTTTTTTCCTTCCCAGACAGAATAGAAACTCTTTTTCTGGCCAGTAAACAGTGTAAGAAATTCAGCTTTATTGAAACATTACATAGAGAAATCATTTGTCAGTGAAACAATATTATGTCCAGATAGAGCTTTTAATTAATTATCAGCTCTCTCAAACAAGCTTAGGAGAAAACCAAAGGGTATGTTTCTAGTTGAATTAATATGAAAGTTATCCTTGGCATGTTTAGCATCCATGGTCTAATTGAGTCAAATATTCTAAAGGAAAAACATTTTGTTTTCTGTTCCAGCAATATAAGAGAACATTTCTAAGCTCTGTTCTACACTGGAGCTAAAATCAGATGACTGTTGTTCCTGGCCATTGAACACATGAATCATGAAAATGCTCTCATGATATTTCTATCCTGAGACTCTAAATCCTAAAGGCCTTGACATGTAAATAAGGCTTCATTAAGGAAAAAACAAGTCTAAAAACAATCCTTAATCTGCGTAAATGGTAATGTACATGGAATTTTAGGGATGCATCTAATTTAGCTAATCAGAGTGAAATGATCCCAAATTTCAGGTTGTGGATTGTTTTTTAAATCATTTTAGTATTTATTGAAATAGTCCCTGAATAATGTTTGTATACATGGCCACAAGAGAGACCAGCATGTATCTGCTTTTCCTTCTGTTTTCCAGCGTGGATTGAAGTTTATATCCAAATGCCTATGGTTATCAGTTGACTAGAAAACATAGGTCAGCTCTTACAGTGAATGGCCAGGAAAGCAGATTAGATCAGAATGAATTCAGAAATCCCAGCACGTGAATGGGAGTTCAAAGTCTAATGATCAAATTTCAAACCTGTTTAGAACTACACAAGGGCAAGGGAATTCAGTGTAAAATTATGACTGATTCTTTAGCTTATTGATTTTTTGTATCACAAGACTAAAATGAAGGTAGTTTGAACTAGCAGGATAAATAAGTTCTTTTAGACTTGCTAATGAAAAAACACGACAAGGTTCCACTGGTGAAAAGTGACATATTTCAGCTGACTCTGTGGGTGTCACGTCACCATGTACCAGCTGAAATTCTGGCATAACAGAGATATTAAGATATGGCCTGTTTTTTTCCTGACTAAAGTCAGGATGCCAAGCCAATGAAAATCTGTGGAACAGCCATTAAAAAGCATTTTAGCACTTTGGAAACCAAGAGACCACATTAAAAAGTTTAAGTGGACTAATTACTTGAATTACATTACATTACAAACCTAAGCTTAGTTTTTACAGCCCTGTATTTCAGTCCTTGCTGTTTCTTGCTAATGAAGTTAGCTATAAAATAAACGGGATGATGCTCTGGTTTTTACTGACCTGCCAAACATAAAGACTTTTTACAGCTCAGAGCAGGGACACAACGCAGGGGATGAGGGCTGAGTTAACAAGCTCTGTGAAAACTTGTGCTCTCCAGGCTATGGGGAGAAGCAATATTTGTACATATCACCAAAAATTTGGCTCAGCTCACAGTCAGATCTGTCTGTTCTCCAGCAGATATGCAAGTCATGGTTTGGCACATGTCCCAATGCCAGATGGTTACACACGTGACAGCACTAAAAGCAGGATCCAAGTGATATCTTAACAGTTAACATAGGGAAGGTTTGGTACAACTAAATGGTGACACATTGAAGTTCACTCTCTTTGATAGTACACACTGTAGAAAGTTCTGTTTATCTACTGATACTGTAATATAACAATGCAACACTATTGATCATTGTGCCTCTCCTGTCATTGTGATGATCCCAGAGTCATATAAAGAGAGCCATGGTATTAAATTCAGTACCCTAAAGCATAACTCCGCTTCTATCCAGTAACATCCTTCCAAATTCCAGGGAGACAAATTTTATTGAACACAATAAAGAGTAAAACAAGGCTTCAGAAAGTCCAGAATCCTTGTGCTTGGGGACTGTGGGATGAATCTCATTCCTTGGGTTTTTGAGAACTTAAAAAAATACAACTGCAGTAATAAGGTCTTGGCTTTAAACTATCAGACTCAAGTAGTGTAAAAATTCATGCCATCCATTAGTGGACAAGGAACTCCTTACAACAGGTTGATTATCACTGTTGGATATTTGTTACCCATAGTGCTGAAATACACAATGCAAATGTATTGGAAGCTTCTTATTCCAGTTTTCCCACAGAAAAGCTAAGCCATTTAATTGCTGTTTAGCATTTTTGTTTTATTCTGCTAAACAGGTTTCAATTTTGTGAGTAGAGTTGTTTAAAAAAACAAACAAGCAAGCAACCCAACCTGATGGAATGTGGAGAATCCATTTAAAAGGTGGAGAATCCACTGCCATCAGTATGCACATGCTGAGACACAGCCAGATTGTTTTACCATCATGGCATTCATTAGCAGACTTGGATCATTGCTGGGTTTGCATGGATGGTGTAACATTTATGCCACACTGTGCGTGGTAACCAGAGTGTTTTTCTCTTTAGGAAATGGGAAGCTTTTCCTCTGGGCACAGTACAACTGAGAGCTCTCTGCAGTCTGTAGTTTTAAGATGATGCTTCTGACAACCTTGGAGGAAACGCAGTGAAACTTCCCCATGACATCTGCTGAGCTACAACTGTTGGAAGTGCTCGTGTTTCACAAAAGAAGAACTTAGAGTAGAATATGAACAAATAGCCCTTCAAAGAATCCCTGAGAGAAATTCAAAGGTAATTTTCTGATTATGATTTTTCTGATTGTATCATAATTACATTTATTAATTATTTTAAAATAAATTTCAAGGGCACCAATTCAGGACTTTTGGCTAAGGCAGATGAAATTACTGGATGCTTTTAGTAACCACTGACTTAGCTACAGGGTAGATAGTGCAATGCTGCAATTAGCACCTTGAAATCAAATTCTTATTACATGATTTTAATTGCAATTTCTCCATGATGTATTTTATGCCATACTGGTTCCTGACCATTCCTTAGTGGTTTAGCATAGATTCAAAGTTTATCCACTTGGCCTAGGAACAAATGAATTATCTAGTGTTATATCAAACCCTTCAGATTTTACTATGATGAGGAAAGGAATAGTTACTAGTCCTTCCATACAGCAGCAGAAGTGAGGTTCAGACAGGCCATACATTCCTTAGAAGTTGCTGTCAATGTTTTGAATTAAATGTGAAAAACTCTTGATGCAATCACCCAAGCACTTAGGAGAAGGAATTTGCTGACCCCATACTCCACATCCACCATGCTTAGGGATTTCCTATGTATTAGAGTGTTTTTTCTTTACATAGATATATTGCTGGATCATGTTAAGTGGGGTTTGTTTTCAACAACACAGTGTGAAATTCAGTGTAGCACTGGGGTTCAGAGAATTTGGGTTTGTTCTCTTATTGATGTCTTACTATTTAATTAAGCCAGCATCAGATCAATGATATAGGAGAAAAAGAGAATGTCACAAGAGAACAGCTTGTCCTGGAGAAAGAAATGAACTTAGAAAGCAGTGATAATTTTTCATCTTCCAGAAAGTTTTGGGAATCAAGACCATGACATTCGCTCTGAAATTTATAGGCAGCTTAGATGAAAGATCTAAATTGTTTATTAAAAATACAGAAAGAAAGAGAAATTTTATTTCACACTCTCTCTGAATAGATGATTTAAGTTTGGGAAGGTATCCAAGACTTTATGTATTTTCCAGTCTTTGTGAAAGGAAATTTGCTCAAGACAGACTGCTTCTAGGATGAGAAGCAAAGCAATAGAATGGGTCTTGTAGTAAATTACAGGAATGGTGTGCAGAAATTATTGGAGAGATTAATACTTGGATGGCTGTAAAAATGCATACAAATGCTATTTTTCTTCCTCAGGCTGCAGTGCATAGCATAGAGCAAGCCACTCATGCTCAGGTATTCATTATCTGCAGGCAGTTAATATAGTCCTAATGCAGAAAGTACAAGTAACAACAACAACAACAAAAAGTTGTATATGTTTTCTATTTATCAATGAAACACAAAATACTTGAATCAATAGAGTTGAGAAACACAGAGCTGGGTGATGTGAGACCCTCCTGTGGGTTCACCACCTCCAGTAAGATACTCTGTCCTATGTCTTTATTTGGATTTTTCTCTGTTCTGTCAGTCTTGCTGATCAGGCAGCAACATGACTAAATGCCTCTTTGCCTAACGATCATCTTGGGTTGGATTAGGAGGAGGTGTCTTTGGAAAGATGTTTGGAAATCCTCTAGAAGGGATGTGCCTAAAGACATATGCATGATGATATTGATCACTGTAATGATCACCCTAATGGAGAAAAGCAAGAAAATGAGGGTTGTCTGCTTGAGTTAAAGGCCACTGCATCTGCTACAGTGAATTCACAGGCACCAGTATTGAACCAGAACATGAGGGCACTATTCAGACTCCAATCTCTCCTGAATTCCTGTAAGAAAAAGCTCCCAGACTGTCTTAGCTTCATGGCTAAACAACCCTATGCAGCCACCACAGCTGTGTCTTGCCTTAGCTTTCAGCTGAGAGAAATTGATGTTCTTGTCTTGCCTTCAAAATTGCTGAAATCCTAAAAGCAATGATATCCAAGGACAATTTCCTACCATTAACTTAGCAGAAAGGATCCCCGTGGGATGCCTTCTCTGGAAGTGCCATGTTCATGAGGAGGTTATTCCAAGACTGGCAAGACGTGTCCTGCTCAAAATGAGAGTTGACCTAAACACAAAGAAGTTCAGAAGCTTAAGGACTATTTCAAATTTTTGCATTTTTTTTTTCCTCAGGAAAACAACTGCCACTTAAACTCAGATAAGCAGCTCAACAACTCTGTTAATGTGCTTGAACAGACATTTCAGGGGAATGTGAAAAAAAATAAACACCTCACGGTGAAAACATTTGCCCTGCAGGAAAAAAAAATAGAGATGAGCCATAAGCTTCTAAGTTTTGGGGCTGATGAGTTTTTTCTCCATATTTCCTATTTAGGCACTGATTATTCTTCTCAACCGTTTAATTGTTAATCCATTATTAAATGGGTTAAAGAGGCTTTGCAAAAAAATTCATGACAGACTTTGTTACTGCCAAAATAAGATTCTCAGAAAGTGGTTTTGGAAGGAAGGAATCTAATTAGTTCATTGGTTAATGAAGTAAATCGAAGGAGATTGGCTATGGAACCAATCTCATTCACTGCTTTCACTAACTCCTGAAACAGGGTGGGATGTTTCTCTTCACAGCCTGCTTATTGTCCCTGTGCAGAGCAAGAGGAGCCATGTAATTAGTGTCTGGGATAACTGGTGGCACATTTGGTGACATGCTGCCCTGCAAGATGTGTTATAATAGAGTATAATACTGTATTCTCACAAATGTGGACTGACATAGCCCTTTATGTTATAAAGGAGAAAAGGAGGAAATGCTCCAGTTTCCACTGAATCCCAGTTATACAAGGTTGCTGGAAGCACTATCCTGTGATTACATTGGAAACTGCTTTTCTGTATCTGTGATAAATTGATTTGCCAGTATGGATACTGTACATCAATTGCTGCTCTATATTTCTGATAATTAAGATTTTGAAACAATCTACAGGCTAAATATTTTTCTTATCTGAGCAGGCTTAAAGATACAGTAATTCAGCTGAGTCCAACAATCATCTTCCATCCCAGCAACTTTAACAGGCCACCTTCCTCCAAACAATGAGTCACATGTGCAGATTATATATCCTCATTCCCCAGCTTGTGGAAAAGCTCTATAAATTGGTTTAATTAATTTTATCTTTCATCTGAACCAGGCTGTGGAAAAAGGGCTTGGGCAGATCAGCTGCTAACTGGCACTGCCCATATTGCAGCAGGGGAAGCCCAAGATGATTGCTCTTGTAGAAACTTAGAGAAACAATAGTCAACTGTTGTATAGATCAACTCAATAATAACATTAATTAGGACCTTTGATATGTTTTGAGCAAGAGAAGCTTCCTGACCACTTGGCAAAGTCCCATCAAACATCAACTAATGTTTGTTGTTTGGGAGTGACCCTTTCTATCCCAAGGTTGGAGTTTGGGTCTGAATACAGTGAATAGTGAGTAATTTTTAACATAAATCACATGCACATTGAAAATTTTGCTGTGTGGCCTCCAGAGAATTCATCAGGCATAAGTATCAGTGAAGCCCTGCATTTGAGGGAAAGGCCAAAGAAAGGGAGCATCTATCTTATCCCAGGATATTGACTTTCTTGCCATATCATTGTGCTACTTTCTGGGGCTGTAATAACACAATGTAGTGTTTGCATAGCAACAAGGTAAAGTTTTCTTTTTTTAAATGCATGGTTCTGCCCTGAAAAAAAAAATTAAATAACACCATGGCAACACATAGTGATTCCTCCATCAAGTATACTGACAAAAAAGTGCTCTGTTTGATTTAAGCATAATTGCTATTAAAAAGAAGAGAGATATTAAGCCTGCTTCCAGGTTTTTTTTTCACATTCACAAGCATTATTACCTCCACCTTATTTTTTAGCTAAGTATTTATATCTGCACAAGACTCCTACAATATTCTTCCTGCTAACCCTCCTGCTCTTTTACCATCTGTCACTTCAGTTGCAACAGTAAAACGGAATTCATTTTTTTTTTAAGCCTGCTAAAATACTGCTAAAAGCAGACAAGTTCCACCCATCTGAGCTTTTAGTTAAAAAGCATGTGCAAGACTTTATGAGCATATCTAAGAAGAAGGTAGACAATATGTGCACATCTGCACCAGGAAGAGCAGCTCCTCCACTGATTCAGTAAGTGCTTCACCTTCCCACGCAATCTGGGTGACTGCAGCATCTGTGCATCAGTTTGTGAAATGGAGTTAAGGACTGCTGAGGAAAAGCAGCTCCTGCAAAGGGCTGCATCTCCCTCCAAGTGCCTGACTTCAGAAGCTAGGGAGACCAGGGTTTCTCAGAAACTTCCTAAAAACACCCAAAAAACTCCAACCAAACAAAAAACCCCAACCCCTAAAACAAACAACACCAAACTTCAGGCGTTCTCTTTTTTTGTTGTTGTTGTTTTAGTAAATATCAAGAAAAAGTCTGGAAGTCATCTCATTTAGTTAAACTTTAATGACTGATTACTTTCACATTCACCCAAAAAGGAGGTTTTTTTCTCATATCTAGCATGCATTTCTCCCTTCTATTTGTGTGTGAGGGGAGATGCTTGAACTTAATACCCTGGTTGGCTGATTTGGGCTGCTGTGGACACTCTGAATATCACTGTTTGGATATCATTGGTTTTACATTCTGGTGATGGGGAATCATACAGACAAGTGCAAAGCAGGACTGACAGTGAGGTTTCAATGTTCCTCTGACTAACTCTTCAAAAACATGATCTCCCTCCCAGTAATTTCCACAGTCTGCAGGTCAGAGCCTTCATGCCAGTGGCAGGTCTGTCTCCATCCAGGCTTTCATGATGATCTCCACATCAGTTTCAGCTTCACAGTTGATGTTGCAATCAGATCCACGGTGCCTGCTGAATTTTCAGCAATTTTACTCACAAGTGATTGTCAAATCAAAAACCGAAGACAGTAAATAAGAAGTAATGGAAAAATGCCCCTAATTAAGACAGCATTTCCAAGCCTTTCAAGAGGTAGTGTCATGGTATTTAGCTTTCCTTTGTCTTATTCCCCCTCCTCTGACAATCTTTGACTCACTAAGGAGGCAGAGAAAGGAAAACCTCCATTCTGCAAAATCCAAGAAAAAAAGAAAAAGAGGCACTTAAACCCACAACCAAACAGTCATTGTTTAGCAGATACTCTCCAAAGATAACTGAGTTAACATGAACTCGTTTAGCCCATGGTGGAAAGTGTTTTAAGCTAAAATAGCTCTTCCTGCCTTTGCCTGGCATTGCAACTGCCTGCACAGCCATTCACTGAGATGAGCAGAGGTGTGAGAACCTAACATGCAATTAAAAGGGTTGATTGTTAGTTTGAAACTTTGTTCTATTTCTGTCTCCTTCTGCCACCTCTCAGCATTTCTCACATGCTTCCTAAGTGAACAACAAGTCAGGCGTTGATGGGAACTTCTATCATTTGCATGACTGCAAGTGGCAGTTCCTACCTAGGACTTCACATGTCAGGCTGCCTAAAAACTGCACAATTATTTTCTGATCATTTAAAAAATAATTTCTTCTAACATCAGAGACTGACTTTCAGAGTGGACTTAGTCTTCAGACTCTCAGCATGTATCACACCCTGCCCCAAGCATGCACCTTGGTGACAGTGAGGAGTCTGGTAATGAATGGAGTTTTTACACACCCATCACAGGAAATTTCCCTAAAACTATTGAAGGAAAATCTGCTCCAATTCTGAACATCTTTTTTATAATCTTTCCCCCCAAGAAAATTGAATTTCTGTGAAGTTAAGCAAGCCATGCAGGCATCATGGCATAAGAAGTGATCATAAATAAGTCAGCTTTTTAATATAATCCCTTTAGAAAGATCTTTTATGGAGTATTCATATCACTGCTTAAGGCAATCTTTCTTCTGGTAAGTATAGTTATAAAATCCATACATGGTGAAAGCAAAAAAGACAGAATTATCTCTAATATTGAGTAGATTCATTGGTAATTTCAGCCCTCACATATGTATATAGTCAATGCTTCCAGTGAAGATTGATCAGAAATCACCTCCAATTTAATATCATTGGTCAAACCAAGTGGTGAAGTTTGGAGTCTTGTACTCAGCTATTGTAGGGAATTCTGAAAGGTCAGAATAAAACTGGTATCCAAGTAAACTTGTGAAGCAGGAAGGAATTCCACAATTCTAACCCAAGCTGTATTAGCATATGAATGCAGTTCAAAATGTGTAATTCTTCAGAATTCACAGATTTCTGTAAAATGAAAGATTTGCCAGATTTCTAGAGGGAATATTTCCATGGGGTTCATATTAAAATACTGTTTAATGTAACACCTGGCCTTTTACCACAAAAAAAAATATTTGAATCAAAGTACTGCATATTCAGTACATTTGTAATTTTTAATCATTTAGATTTTTTCCTGTACTGAAGTTTTTACTCATCTAAAAGGAAAAAAGAGCGTGGGAGTTGTAAAGAGTATTTAGCCAGTATTCTGAGTTTAGTTTAGAAAATATCATTCAGAGATTTTTTAGGAGAAACTGCTTTTCCAGAAAGATTTTATTCTGTGCTGCATTGCTTCATTTCCCTCCCTCTATCTTTAGGTATGAGCCATCTTCCTCTCCTTTATTTTTCTTAAGCAAAACAGGACAGTTTTGCTTTCTTCAAATGGTGCCTGTCATCTTTGAGTACCTTGACCAACCTCCTGACCTTGCCAACTGTAATGTAACCTCACATGGATATAATACAGATATTTACACTTCACCTAGTCATCTCAGGTTTATTTTCTCAAGCAGAGGAGAGAACTAGACCCTTTCAGGGTGCAATTCAGCTCTTTTGCACATCAACTGTAAAACCTCTCATTGTGCTTTAGCTGTAACAATTAGACCTCTCTGACCAAAAAGGGAATCAGAATCTAGCACACATGCTGAATTCCACACTTAATAGAGGAATGTGACCAGAGATGGAAGGACTGATGGGCAGAAAGTAATTTGCAGGTGGAATGATGGCCTGTATAGGTCTGCTCCATAAAGGACTTCAGTTGATCTACAGTAAATGAAATGGGAGACTTAAAAAACAGAGGAGGAGAAAGAGTGAAAGGATTTGAGTTGGTTTATCTCACTGCTTTAACCTGTGCCACTTCAGACAAATTAATCACCTCTAGGGACTGGTGATTTCATCCCTGGAAATCACCCTAAACCCTAAGAGATGATGACTCTCCTTCATATAGATCCACCTGGCACACCCAAAGGAAAATCACAGGAGATAGAGTGAACAATGTGTTAACTAACCCTGGGCAAAATGGATACATCTCTACCTAAAACTAATACCCAGTCCACCACAGCATTTGGATTTCCATTCCAGAGAAGCCATGGATTCTCTGATGTAAATCAATGTGACTTCAGCCTCTTTCCTTCCCACACAATACAGAAGGTAATTTCTTACTTCATGGTTAATTTATTGAAGCTTTTTACCATTCTGCTTTGCTATGATAAATTACCTCCTTAAATCTTTTCTTCTTTTCTTTCTTTACATCATTGGCTGCCCATTCTCAAAACACAGCATTGTGTCATTCTGGGTGCCAGTGTTTACCAGAGCTGTGTGCAATACTCTGTGCCACTCCTGACAATGCCAACGTGGCAGTTGCCTTAACTATTGCCATCTAGCAGCAGAATATATAGATATATAAACATGCTTGTGAGTGCTAATAAAGCCTAGCAGAAACTCAGCATCATGAGTCTTAGGAAAAAAAAAAAAAAGCAAGTCTAAACAAAACAATATTGTGCTGTTCTTTCAGAGCATATGCTAATGTAAAATCTCTCCATTTATCTCCCCATTTCAAATGCTACTCCCATCCAAAATCGGTGCCTAAGTGGGGTGTAATCTTCCTGATGCTCTGTAAATAAGCAGAGCACCTCTTACTCTGTCTGTCTTTCTGTGCTACCAGGTTATTCAGCTCAACTCTGCCATGGCCTGCCTTTTAATTTCCAAACAAACAAAGTCAACAAAACTGGCAGCTGGTAGTTAACTCTGTATAATAAGATTTTGATTGCTTTCCTAGAGCAAGGAGTATACAGGGAGACAAGTACATTATGCTTTTGAGTTCAAGCACAAGACCTATTTCAAGGTCTTTTTTAAATGTATTTAGCTTTAACGATTGGAATATCAAAGAATGATTAAGTAAGTAATGAGACCTTAACTTCGCACACTGAGCTGCAATAAACAAGCAGGCAGCAGGAGGGGTTACTGAGAAGTAGATGTTTGGGTTTTTTAAATAAGAAGGTTGATTAGCCTGTTTATTCTGGAACAAAATATTGCAGAATAATGCCTTGCTTTGGCACTATAATTAAAACTAAAGGCAACTTATTATGCAGGAGGGATGGGGAAGGCATCCTCCCTACCTACATCTGACTCCACACAAGGTCTTAACTAGGAACAATCATCGTATCCCAAGAGTTGTTACTGGAGGAAAAACTGTTCAGTATTTTATCACAGACAAGATAAAAGCACTGGATACAACCTCAAGAAATTTATAGATGATATTAAATTAGAGGGAACAACTGACTCAGCAAACAGGGTCATTGAACACGTTGAGAATTGGGCCAAGAGAAACTTCTTGAGGTTCAGAAAGGAGAAATACACATCTCTCTACACCTGGGTGTGACAAGCACAGGGTGGTTAAACCACAGCAGACAGTTAAGCCCCACACAGCCCCTCTCCCACTCCCCTCCAGTTGATGGGGCAGAGAACTGCAAGGATAAAAGTGGGAAAACTCATGGGTTAAAGTAAAGCCAGTGCATGTGATTTTGACTGTGAACCAACAGTGCTCTCATTGTGAGCACGTGAAAATGCATCCTGGGACATGCTGGGAGGTTTCCTGAGCAGCCTGCAAGGTGGGCACTGGTTATAAGAAATGGAAAACCTAGTAGCTTCTAAGCAAAGGAATGCTTCTGTAATCTGAACTTCTGAGTCCAAGTGATTCCCTCTGATGCTGTGATCTATAACAGAATCATGTCCATTCTGACAGGAGGTGGCTTTATTTGACTATCCCACTTTTTGGTTTCCTTTGACACAAGCTGTCTGCTGTTAGAGCACTGTCTTTGAAAGGGTTGTTGAGATCCCAGTTTAGTTCCCAGGACAGAGCAATTTCTTCCATTGGAGGATAAGATACAATAATATCTTATATTAAGATACAATAAAAGTGCTTGGAGGCAGTTAATACTGATTTATCTACTTGATGCAAGGAGAGTCATGCAGCACTTCTTTAAGTCCTGAGAACATTTTGATAGGTGCTCCATTGTTACTGTTGGAGGGTTTTTCTGCTCCTACAATTTCTCTTTTGTGGTTGTTGAGAGTGTAGATCCTTTCAAAGCACTGGCTCAGAATAACTGTGCATCAAATGCAGATGTGTTTGCTAATTTAAAACCAGGGAAACTGAGGTATTCATAGGTGAAGAAACAGCAAGAAATGTTCCTCACAGGTGCTGCCCTGTAATAGGGCTCAGGTAGAATTATTACATTTTAAGGTAATTAAACATTTGTTTTTTCATCACAGTGGACAATTTAGAGTGTTCATATACTGCTGCCAGTCACGCAGTGCTCACTACAGAAAATCATCACTTTATACCTCAGAAAGGAGTTGGTATTTTTATAGTTAATATTTAAAACAGTTCAACAGTTTGTTTCTAGCAGGTTGGAAAAGCAGGATGGCATATTCAGGCAGAGCACCTGAGGGAAACATCAGACCATTCGTTTTCTACCTTATTTGATGTCTTTAACATCATTTTTCTGAGCATCACTTAGCCACTAGTTAATACACCCGGGTGTAGTTCTGTTGGTTACAGAAATCAAACACACATCAGCACTTAGCATCATATCACCATGGGTTTAATTTTATTACACTTTAACTCTGCACTTTGCTGCTACCAAAATCAACAACAGCAAACTACTCAGACCATCATAATAAGAGGATTTCATACTGTTTTAACCAACAAACAGGGTTTCTATGATCTTTGCTAATGAAGTACCTGTAAGGCAATTTGCTCCTGAAACTTTCCTGCTTGCATTGCTGTAAAATTTGGAGGCAGCTGCTCGATTAAAACCCATGTTCTTGCCAGTTCCCTTCCTGCCATTCACTGCAGAAACATCAGATGGGGTTTGTTTGTAGAGGTGTATTATTATTATTATTATTATTATTATTATTATTATTACATGTTTTCCAGAGCCTATTTCACACGGTATTTTCATTCTGTGGACAACTGTGAAAAATATAATGGAATTTTTGGAGCTAATTTGAACTGAAGGAAGCCAGCAAGACAAGGACATCTTTCAACAAGACATCCTGTTTTTCAAGTCAGTCTGCCAATGGGCACAATATCCCTCGTGGCCTTCTTTGGAATAGCCTGCACCATTACAGATCCTGAGGGAGGCAAAGGAGAAAGAAATAAAATATAAATAAAATAAATGAGTAATGTAGGGCCTCCTAACTTCTTTCTTTCACAATTACCATTTGTCATCTGAAGTTTGCCTTAGGCTTTTTTTTTTCCTATGTTTTGCAGGACAGGAGCCAAATTAGACTATGAGAAGCATAAAAAATCTTACTCTGTTTGTACCTATTAGACTTCACTTGTATGTAACTCCTCGAGAACTCGAAAGATGACAAAGAAATACTTAGAAAGAGGTTTATTTTATATCATTCAAAATCCAAGCTCACTCATTAGCCTTCTTTTAATTGATTTTCTGGTTAATACAGAGTGGTGGACAGGTTGGAGGCCTGGGAAAGGCAGATGCAACAAATTCTGCTGCAGCTGCTGCTCCTTACTTGCTGCATAACCTTAACCAAAGGGTTTCAGCTCCCTGGGACTCAATTTCTGTTCTTTGTAATGCAAGATCTGCAAGGTTAGGATCTTCTCTGTATTTCTACAGCAGACAGAACAGTGGTCATAGAATCTTAGCAATATCTGGGTTGAAAGAGACCTCTGGAGCTCATCTAGACCAACCCCCCTGCTGAGAGCGGGGACATCTGCAACTAGAGCAGGTTGCTCAGAGCCTCATCACACCCCACCTTGAGTGTCTCCAGGGATGGGGCCTCACCCACCTCCCTGGGCAGCCTGTTCCAGTGTCCAGTGCTCTCATGATAAAGAACTTCTTCCTTATTTCTAATTTAAATCCACTCCTTTCTAATTTAAAACCATTGCCTCTTGTCTTTTCACTCCAGGCCTTTGTAAACAGGCCCTCTCCAGTCTTTTTATAAGCTTCCTTCAGTCACTGGAAGGTGGTTATTAGGTTTCTCTGGAGCCTTCTCCAGGCTGAATAATCCCAGCTCCCTCAGCTCTGGGCAAAGCTGTTCCAACCCCCCTGAGTATCTTTGTGGCCTCCTCTGGCTCCGCTCCATCAGCTCCATGTCCTTCTGTGCTGAGGGCTCCAGAGCTGGACACAGGGCTCCAGGGGAGCTCAGAACAGAAGGCAGAATCCCCTCTGTCCATCTGCTGCCCACACTTCTCCTGATGCAACCAAGGATGCCATTGACCTTCTGGGCTGCCAGCACACACTGGCTGCTCATTTCCAGCTTCTCCTCTATCAGCACCCTCAAGTGCCTTTTGTGTTCTATGAAAAGTGATATCCCATTCCCACATCACGCCTCCAGATATTGCAGCATGGTGAATAATCGTGGGTGTGAGAGAAATCAGCCCCCAACCATTTTTGGTTTTCAAAACAAAAAAAGCTCCAACACCTCATTCTCATTTGTTTCTGCAATGTAGGGAACATACGTTCCACAGCATACTGAGCTATTTCTAATATGCCCAGCTGTGCAGGTTGATAGGCTAGAGATAAAATGATGCTGCTAATGAAAAACAGCTGCTCATTAGTCAGGAGAAAACTGGGTAGGATGTTTAGAGATACAATTATTTTTACTCTTCTTGTCCCTTTTACGGTTATACCGAAATTAGATTATTATCAAATCACGTTCGACGGCGTCTCAGGTTGAACATTTTAAAAATGAATGTGGTTCATTAACAACATGATGAATATTTAAGCAGGATTACAGAGCATAATGAACTTCTTTTAATTATTTTTTTTTAAATCGAAAAAGCCCAATAAATTTGCTAATATTTCACTGGCTAATGTTGCAATTAGGTGTGCAGCATCTTTTCCCATCTTCCTGATCATCTCTCTTTTACTGCTGACTCTGAATTTGAGTCTGATGCAAAGGGCTGAAAAGCTACATGGGGTTTTTTCCCATGAACATCAGTCAGAAACATCCACTCTAAGTATCATCTAAAAGCTAAGCAGTCACCTCACCTACAAGAAACCCCTGGTAAAGGAAAGGAAATAGAACCAAAGAGCCTGTTCTGATGCTCTGTATCTCAAAACTAAAACAAAATTGAAACCTCATCCTCTGAATAACTCTTTTTGAGATCTTACCAATTTTCTCACAAAATTGACCAGAATTTCACAACTGCACAAGACTTTCATCTTTAAGATTCTACCACTCTGAGAAAAAAAGCCAAGAAAAACAAGAAGTTGAAAGAAAACAATCGGATATCGTTATTGTTAACAATTCTTTTAAAGATCTAATGGTTTTGTTACCAGAGCCACATTTACTTAGGTTCTTGACCCTTATGCTAGAAGGTTGGTTGTGGAAAATTGAATCTTTCTTCCATGAGCAGAGTGGGCTTAATGCTTTTGAGTCTGCTCTGATCAGACAATCTTCAGCTCAATTTACTCAGCAAGTAAAATCGGCAAAACAAAAAGAAAATAAAAATAAATTGATTGAAAATCTGTTTAAGTCTCTGGAACCAAATCTTTCTCTTGTTCTCTTTCCCTCTCCAGTCTTACTCCCAGAAGGAGGGGATATCCCAAGACAGAATTTTAGGCAGACTCAGGTGTCCACATTTTATCTCTCAGTAGAAAGCCTTTAAAGGGGGTAAGCCTGACTGAAAAAATCCATATGAAAAAATGAGATTTGGGTAGAAAGTTGAGCTGATAGCTCACAGCAGCAGTTGTCTGACCATGGTGGCAGGGGAACTGGGGAGCTCTCTGCAGTTACCAAGAAGTACTGCAGTGCTATTGGGAGACACCTGCTTTTCATGAAGAGCACTTTTTTGGGGTGTTTATAATAGGAAATGCACAGGGAAAAAAAGTCCCATATCTAAATGCACCTGAAAAGATAATGTAAGTTCCTTGAAGTGCCTGAAAAAAACCATAGCATGCTTTGAAAACAATATTTACCCTAATTTTATCATTTGATGTTACAAACCCTATTTTTTTTTTTTTTTCCATAAACAAGACCTGGTGAAATTAGGGAATTATTTCACTGACACTTACTGAAGATGAAAAAAGGTTATTTCTCAGTTACCACCAATAGCAAACCAACACATCAGTAAACATACAGAGCTCCTCTGTCTGCTGGCAGGAGCAGGACTGGAAAGAGCAACTCCATTGAAATGCTAATTAATTTTTCTGGAACAATTGGAGTTTACTAATACGTATCTGCTGTGGAGAAACAGTGAAAAACTGTATCGTAAGAAAACTTCAATATCAATAAATGGCTTGAGGCAATTCCTTTTTTATCCCTTGTATTACAGGTAAAAAAAAAAAAAAGAAAAAAAGAAAAAAGAAAAAAAAAGATAAATATTCTGCACTAACAGAATCCCAATTTTGGGATCAAGTTTTTGTGCAAGTTGTTGTGCAAATATCAAATACAAAGAAAGTTACAGCCCTAGAAAGGTAATAGACAGAATAGTTAATAAAAGACAAACAGGTAGAGATGGAGAGCAGGTAAGGATGAGAAACTGTTTATCTGGAGGTGAAAGATGTGCTGACAATCTACCTACTGCCAAGTTTTTTGTGTTGTAAAACAAAGGCGAATTTTGAAGGCTAAAGAAAGTGTAGTTATGTCAGCTTGGGCCACAATAGCTGAGAGCTACTTATTGCCCTGCTCATTACTAAAAAACTTCATTTTATTTATGGTGCTGAGTAACTTGTAAGTAATAACAACCCACTCCAAGTTCATTCAATCTTTTCCTTTCTTCTGTGGCCTAGAGGAGCTGTCAGTCACCAAGATGAAAACAGAATGGCAGTGACCAATTAGAAAAACAAACCAACTAATTTTGCTAACTTCTGGTCTCCATGGGGCAGAAATCTCCAGCTGGCTTTGAAGAAATATGCTACCTAGTTGAGACAGGTTACTTTCACCTCATAGATGAGATTGATAATCTCCACAGCATTCAAAGCAATAAGCAGCAGCTCTGATTAATCATCAGCAGAGTGGGTGGAAGTCACTGTGGACTGCAATATTTATTTTGGCAAATTTGTCATTTAGTGAAGTAGAGAGTTAAACTTCTCTTTCCAGTTTCACTAACGTGATTGCCCTGGGATCTTCAGCAGTTCTGCAGCTCAGCTGCATCCCTCATTATTTAGTCTGCACTTATCTGTCCCAGGTTTTACATCTTGGTACCTTGAGTTCATCTCATAATAATAAATGGACTCATCTAGTCCTAGACCTTAGCTAGCTTTCAAATGACTCATGTCACCTTTTATCAGTGCTCTGAGGGCTGGAGTCAGTCCATCTCAAGCCTTTGGAGATGCAGGGTATGCAGACTGAGGATGAGAGGTTACAAGACTCTGCAATATTTCAGGGAAATCAGTAGTGAAAGATGGGACAAAAATCCTAGGGAGGAAATAAATGTGCCAAAAGTGGAAGATGATTGTAGGAAAAATGATTAGACCCTAGAGAGGAGCTGGCAAAGCTGTTATTTGATCTCTGTTTTGCCATTCCAGAGATGAATTTTCATAGGTCATGAATGCTATCAGGAGAGAAAAAAAAAAATCTTAACTTAGGCTAAAATAACCATGGAGTGCAGGTAACCTGGGTTTTCATTCCATCAAGCAGCTAAAATTCAAGCTGATGCTTCCCACAGGCAATAGCTAGAACTGTTAAATTGAATTCAGATTTACTAGAGTGGTGCCAGGATCACAGCCCTGTTTTTTTTTTCTCCCTTCCACAAAGACTTATATTACTTTCCCCTATTCATCCATCCTCACAAATCACTGTCTAGAGGCAAAGGAAGTACAGTAACTTCTTCACTCTGAACATGACATTATGTGGAAATTTCCTCTGAAGAAATAACTTTACCATTGTAAAGCAAACAATATGGTTTAATAAGGCTCCTTCAGTAATCACATTTGTAATCAAGAGAAGGTCAGAAATACAAAGAGCACGGGAAGACTCCTGATTTGTTTATTTACACACCTACAATTCTGAACATATGAACTCATGAAAGAACATCACCTCATTTGTAAAAGAAGTGGGTTTTAGCAAAAGGACTGCTAAATGAAGCTATCAATAGAAATCTTTTCCCCAGGTGGATTATATTGTGCTCCCAGAAAGGGAACAGAATAAACCAGTCTCGACAAGCACACTTCACATAAATGGCTTTCAATCTGATTTTAAATACTTGTTCCTGCAGTAAAGTAAAACTGTCTCAAATCATAAAATGGGGACATTCCAAAAGAAATACAAGTTTTACTCTTTACTGTAGTGGTGGTTTTGATATTGTAATCTAAATGAAAGGCCAAGAAAGAGATGTTTGAATACAGATCCCTGTTTTGTATTTAGTGTAAGAGTCTGAAGTGCCTATTGTGTAAACATGAGGGCTATTCTTTATGGCTTCAGACTGCCATGAAAGGTCCATGTGGCTGAAATGGCTACATTTTACTTTCAAAAGTAACTTAGGACTAAACCTTCAAGGGAACAAAATAGGTTTTTGGCATGGTAATCTAGGCAGCTTTGATGAAAATACGAGTTTTTAGGCAGCGAGGCATGAAATTCTCCTTGGAATCCTTTTTTTTACTATTGGCATGCACATAATAAGGATTCAGTGACAAGACAGACAGAACGAGCAGAAACAGCTGCTGATCTGAATTATTTTTTGATTTCTTTATTTTCACCAGGGGATGCCCAGGTTGCCTTGCTAATACACTAAGGAAGAGTGTTGCTCCTGCCAACTGCTTTAACAAAGTCACAGCTTTTCACCCCTAAGGCTCTCCCTGGGGGTAACTCTTTGAGGAGCAGGGTGCTGTGTCTCTGCTCTCTCTCTCTCTTCTCTTTTCCCCAACTATTTTCTTTGCAATCATTTCACAGTGGTCTCTAAACATCATTCATTTAGGTTCTGATCTCCATCCCACCTTAGCTGCAAGACGAGCTTAGTAGGTCTTCATTTTGCTATCAAAGCTCAAAAAAGGCTCCAGAAAGCAGATGTCTCCTGGTGGTTTCTTCCTTCAAGAGCTGTGCCACACCTTTGTCATGCAAGCTTCATACAGCACTGATACAGCTCTGAGATAGTTGCTTTGCCTCTTACAAGACCAGAGGAGGAAATCTTGGGCTTTGAGCTTTGCATCTTGAGCTTTGCAGCTCAGTGATGTCTCCCTGTGTTGCCTGTGTCACAATGTACTGTAGAGGAAAAAGCCTTGGTCAGCACCCCCTTCTACATGGAAATTTAATGAGTGTGCTTCTAAATTTTCTCCAACCAGTTCAGCTGGAACATTCATGAACCTGTTTTCAAGCTAAGAGAGATTCAAGCCCCATTTCATGATGGGTGGCTTGCACCTGTTTGGGTTTGACCCTTCCAAAAGGGGAGGACGTGGTGTAAATTACAGTTTTGAATTGCAATGGTTGCACTTTGGTCTGTGCCTACTTACTTAATATGCTTCCTATTTGTCAGAGCTAATTGGAACTGAACATTAAATTAACCCTGATTACAGATGAGAAGAACTCTTGCCTCTGAGTGGGCTGCAAGGAGTGGAGAAAAGGTGAGCAAAGGAGGGAGATAAGGGAGGGAGACAACAGAGTTTGTTTTGAAGCTTAAATGAGTTTCATTTGCTGCTGTTTTGGAAGGTAAAAATAACATAAAGCAACAAATAAATCCATAGATAAGAATAAGTTTATACTTTCAGATAAAGACTATTCAGTGTCAGTTTAAAGGGGTGATAAAAGTTCACAGTATAATATGAAAGAATAACTAGAATGAAATAGAGGTGAAGGACAACTTGGAAGAAAAACAGTTGCTGTATATCTTAGGTGATGATTTATAGGGAATAAAAAGAATAATCATATAGCATTTTACAAGGTCTGGGTAATTCCCCTCTTCTGCTTTCATATATATTCTGAGCTACACTTTCACACTGCTTGTTCCTTCACTTCTGTCTCTGCCAAGGTCACACTCATCCCTGTGCCACCAGGCTGTGTAGTAGTGCCTTTGGGGTCTTCCTACTATGTCTTCCACATACTGGAGTAGGACTAAGCAACTCAAATGAAGTGATGCTGCTGAAGTGCCACAGTTTTCAGGTGAAATTAAGTTTCCAGGTCACAGTTAAGCATTGCTTCTTCACAGCACGTGTCAGGATGGTACGAACTTTGGTGGCCTGGAGATTGGACATAAAACTCTTCCCCATACCATTATTCCCTTACCACCAAAAGAACAGCCCAGTTCCCCTGTGAGCCTTGCTCACAACGTGGCCAAACAATATGAAGCTCTTTGAAGGTAGCAGACCAGCAATGGAGAAAAGTTACATACACATTTATCTCCAGGCTTACGTAGCTACACAGCTTGAAGCACAGCACAGAGCCTTCCTGAAGAGCACTAGAATAAGTTCTACAGGGCACATCAGTGGCATGATTGCTCCCTGACACCTAAATGGTTTCAGTGAGTGTGCTTTAGCTTGGCAAAGAGTGCTTATAACAGGTACAAATCACAATAAATGAAATTATATCTATATTTTATAGATATATAATAAAAATACATATAACAGTTATATACTATATATTATATAAACAAAATCACAACAAATAAAATTATATTATGCCCCATTCCTGTCAGTGTTTAAGAGGCTTTTGAACAATGTGCTTAATAATGTGCTTTAACATCTGGTTAGCTTGATGTAGTCAGGCAGCTTGCCTAGATGACCATTATAGTTCCCTTCCAATTGGAATTACTCTGTTCTTTTCTATTCTACTCCATTCCATTTAGAAGACACGCCCCATGGAAACAGTAGGATGCCAATTAAAGGAGTCATTTAATCTGGGACTGAAGAAAATAGTTTGGGAAGTACTCAAACACTAGCAGGAGAATGGTTTAGATGAAGCTGGTATTTCTTTTTCATCTTTTTATAACTTTTACTCTTTTTTTCCCCCTGTCCCTCTCTATTTATGAGGCATCATCAAGGCACTTAGCATGCTGCAGACACGAGGCTATAAATTTGCTCATCAGCTGTGGATGTGAAACCAAAAGAAATCTGCACAGCTGCCTTAGAGGGGCCTGACTATTGAGGGACAAACCCAAGCTCTTCTGCCTGTATTTCATGCCAGCCAGCTGCACAACAGCTCTGATGTCACAGCAGTGAGGTCCAAGAGAGATGGCACGTTTCTGAGTTGATGGGCTCACTGGTTGCCATGACTGTGTGGTTTCTGTGCCCCCAGTCAGACTGGAGGGTGGAGAGGAGAGCAGTCGAGGGGAATCTTTTGGGGGAATGCTTGGAGGTTATTCCCAAGCCAGTGAATGCAATGCCAGGATATGGCACTGGAAATCAATTTACATTTTTAAACTGTGTGCTGTTGGTCTGGGCATTGTACACTACAACAAGGGGCAGCAATTCAATTTTCAGGCACCCCACCCTCTACCTAAGCACACCAGCAACAGGAGTCAGCATCTTGACTCCCCACATCTTGCACAGTATTTCCTGAAACCCCCAGTCTTATCTAGGAAGCAGCATTAAAAACAATACAGGAATTTCCATTTAGCTCCTCCTGGGATATCCGGCTTAAATATTTTATTTTAAAATGAAATGTTCCTACATCCAGTTTTACTGTTTATGGGTCTTTTGTGATAAAAGCAATGTAAATTCTTTTGACAGAAGGAAAATTGAATCCACTCTCAAATCTCCTGATTGATATTCAAATAGTACTTTGGTAACAGAGGTAGGTACTAGTTACACAGGTTGTCAAATCTCTCAAGTTCTTCTGGGGGTAAAAGCAGGAGAAAAAAAATCAATCCAGACTTTTTCTTGCATAAGGGACATAAGTCCATATCTTCAGAGAGTTTGAAGACTGTAGGGTCAATAAAAGGAAACAATTTAATACTCAGAAGTGCCTGCAAGCTGCACATCTTACAGAGTTACCTTGTATTGTCACACATTTGCAACCATTTGGCCCTTTTATAGAACACCATCCATTTTTTGTGTCTTGATCTGGTATCTATTGACTCTTGGACATGAATTTCCAGCTGACAAGGTGCTTGTGATAATCCAGCCACCCAGCCCAGCTCTGCTTGAACATGTACACAGGCAGAACAGTGTCTCCTGTCCATGGATGTCCACCAGCATATGAAATAGCCATGTCCATGGATGTCCACACGTCCTCCCCTGAAATACTCTTGATGATCCTTGACCATTTCCAGAATGCAGAGGAGATGGCCCAGAAGAAGCAACTCTGAGAGCAGCTGAAGCAGCAGTGCTAAATAAAATGACTGCTGACAAGCTCAGCACTTGGCCCTCTTCTCCCCACTCAGAGGGGACACGTTGAAGTCCCTGTTCCTGACCTCACTTCCACTCCTTCCTGCCTCACTCCTAGCCCAAGTACAACTATCAGGAGCCACCACTCTTTTCCTCACTATTAATTCTCAGTACAGCAAGTCTCTCTGCCTCTGCTCCCCAGAGGTGAGTGTTGAGGAAAGTTACAGTGAAAGCTGGAGTCAGAGGGTGCTTCCCGCTCTGCCCTGGATGCCAGAAAAAACCTGATACCTGTGATGGATGGCTTGGTTTAATGTGAGTGTGAGGCATTTTGTTTTTCAAGTCCATGAAGTTAAGAGCTATTAAAAGGCAGCTGCTTATTGACAAGCTATCAAATAAATTTGGAATGCATCCTGCTGTGTAGCCATCTGATGAAGCCGAATGGGAAAGCTAATGACCCTGGCGATATACTTGCCATAAAATATGGCCTTTATTTTAGCACTTGAGGTTTACTCTGTAGCAGGGTAAGGAAAGCAAATGTAATGCTTCCCATTTTCCTCCAGCATAGAATTCTACACGTACATATTGGTTACAAAGCAGCCAGGCAACTTGCTCTTTATAGGCTGCCATGCACTCCTTCTGCAAGAAGGATTCTTCTTGCATGATTTTCTTGAATTTCTGTTATTTGGAGTTATTCCTCAAATCTGGAGTGGAACATTGGCTGGGGTATATCAGTTAATTAGCTCTACCAGTTTTCTCCCGCTGAGAAGCTGACCCAGTTGTTATAAATAATTCAGAGAGTTTTCATGCTTTGTGTGCTGCAGTGGTGTGACTATCAGTAGAGTTTTGCTGATGGTGACATCTCCTATAGTCATGTGACCAGTATGGAGAAAATCAGAGATTTATTTTGATTAGCAGCACTGTTTACATGGCATTGCTCGTGTCCTCTAATTGGATGAAAATAACTGAGAACCTGATTTCCAATAGTGAAAATGCATTTGGAAAGAATCTTTCTGTCAGAGACTACTTTTTTTCTCCTTTGTCTGTATAGCACCCAACACAGTCACAGCCTAGTCCCTGATCACGCCTCTCGTGTTAGCAAAATTCAACTAATAATAATTTCACACTGAAATACACACAAGTGCAGAGGGTAATCTGCTGTTTAAACTCTCAAAGTGAAGGATGTACCCCATTTGTCCTTGCAGGGGGATGCATTACATGTGTCACAAACGTTCTCCACTATCTGCTGAAGTATTGACTGTTTTCTTTAATGCTGCTGCACAAGGTAAGAAGCAAACCCAGTGAAGGCATGAGGCACATTTTACTCATAGACAGCTAACTTCAGCTGACAGCAAGAAAAAACACTCTTCTACGTGTAGCTGTTGTACATCTGTCTCCAGTCCTACACACATAGTCAATAATGCTGGTACTTAAGACCATACATTTCTGATTACAGGAGTCAGCTCACTAAAAAAATCACACTGGCCATGAAAAAAAAAGACTCAACAAGTGGACATATTTTTATTTTTTATAAATAACAGAGCAGCTGATGAGAAGGCCCCAGTGGCAGTGGGAGATGTCAAATGTGGAAGTGAGATTCTGGGGAATGGTCATTTCTGGGGAGCAGAAAGACAGAGGAGAGATAAAATCCAAAATCTTTATCTGTCCAAAATCCCACTCATTCTTCTTAGACACAAATCCACTCCAGCTTACCTCATTCATATAAACTTCTCCTTAAACCTACCTGTTGCTTTGACAGTGTTCAGTGTTACCACCCCCTGAATGCAGATGCAACATGTGTTACTGTGCATCTTTTGGATGACAATAATCAATTTACATCCGTGTCCAGATGCAAAAGAGCAAGCATGGTGAAGGGCAATCTCATTAGACATTATTAAACACCATGGTCTGAAGGGAATCAAATCTCAACAAATCTACAAGTCATTTGCATGCAGGAGCTGGGAGCCTTTATACCAGGGAAGAAATATTATACTCAAAACATGCCTCACTTCCTAAGCATTTTTTTCGCTAGATATCTATTACCAGCTACAGTCAGGGATAGGCTGAATACTGCACCCCATATGGCCATCCTGATGTCTTATTCTCTCACATGATGCAAAACCTAGTTGGTGCTGAATTAAGTGGTATTTCAGCCTCTGGAAAATTCCTCTCAACCAGCTATGGCCATCTAAGAAGACTTTCAGGACTTTGCCTTTTTGTCAGATGGTAACGTGATGTCTACAGCATAGGAATCATCATTCACAAGCCACTTTAGGACACTCCTAAGGGGAGACCCTCCAGAATCAGAGATTCTTTATTTCACTAAGTAGTTCTGTGTGTTTTAATCCAATACAAAAGCACACAGACTGTGACTAAATCTGTTATAACTAGAATGGCATTAGACACCTAAAATCAGGTGACGTGTTACCCCTAATCTAATATAATGAATAGAGTGAAAGAGGTATTTCCAGAGATTAAGACATCCCATCTTTGAATGGAATGTAGATGACGTATTTCTTTAGTATCCTAGAAATAGACACTGATATTTAATGTTTAAGTATATCCTTATAATGATTAGTTGTTTTCCCTTTGTTTAAAATAAATAACATTATGAGTCTTACAGACAAATATATCTCTGTAGAAGTGAAAAACAAAGGAGTTTAAGAATGAAAATGTTCTTTAAAACTCAGTCTTTTGGAAATAGGATGAACTGATGAGATCTTTCCCTACATGTTGAGCCTTCTGTGTCACATCTAAAATGAAATGCATAACCTTTTCTCTAAAAGTTCTGCTTTGGGCTAATTTACAATTCCATTTCTTGGGAACTCAGCATCTAGTTTCACTTCATCACAGGCTGGTCAAGCACAAGTCAACCCTCTTCTGGGTTCCCTCCATGTTCCTATTGCTATGCCCAAGTTAATAAGCCTGGCTGAGAGGCTCATTTCTCTTCAGTATCATCCAAGGGCTACAGGGGTGAGTGCAGGCTCCAATGGCTGTCCACACTGTCACTGGTCATCCTTGGAGGCAACACGTGCTGAGAAAGGCTCTGTGGTGCTCAGTTTGGATGCTGTGCTCTGGGTTGCACTGCTCAGTGTCCCAGCAGTAAATCTCAGTGCTGTAAATACAAACACCCCCACACTTGGCTTTTATCTGCCAGCAGGCAGCTGAAGGACCTCAGCCCCTGAAGGAAGAGCACTTTTCAGCCCCTCCTGGTGTCTGGAGGAGTGTTTTGTGTCTCTGCTTTCTGCCAGTTCCAGCTGTATGAGTTTGCATACTCCAGCACCAAGGGTTATAGCTAAAACTGTCCCCTGCATGCATCTAAATTAGTAACCATATTTTTTTCTGATGAGGCAACATCTCTGCAAGTAAATTAAGGAAAGCTGAGAACATTTTTCCAGCACTGAGGCCAGCAATGACCTGTGTTTATACAATTAAAATCTTTCAGGCTGTAAAGTGATGTTGCTGCAGCCTGACTGCCTATTTGTAATGGTTTTGGGGCAGTGCCAGCTATCAGCTGGCATCCAGGAATGTTAAGGATGGTGCCCAGGCTAAAACCACATTAGGGATCGTTGTAAAAATGTTTATCAGCAAATTCCAGTGCTCAGCAATGTTTCCTGGCACAGTTTTATTTCCTAGTATAGCAGCAGTCCACTTACAGCCTCATTGTGTGAGGACCTGGGTTCTGGACACCCTGGTAACAGGTGACCTATAAGACTGGAGATTTGTTTGAAAATAGGTGTTAGAGTTGTTGCAACAACAAGCTGAGCTGGCACAAGGGCTGCTGGCTGCCTATGAATCCTGAAAAACTCTGGGTTTCAGGAGTGCCCTGGTGACTGTAAACTCTGCTGGGTACATAGACATTTCTGAGGAGTGAGAGAGATTATTTTCTTTCACAGATCTTGCACATACTGGGTGTTGCCTTCATAAAACTCTCACATTTCCACACAGAATATTAAGTGATCAAAGCATCTCAAAGCAAAAGGATTTCCAAGAACACTGGGTATGTTGCTATGCTATTAACATGCTCCAAGCCCTTTCTATCATCAGTTTTGTTATAGCTGATTGGAACTACAGACCTGCAGAGTCAAACTTTAGAAGAAGGTGACTGTTTATTTCATTTTTTTTCCCTCACAACCTTTTGTTCTAGAAAATCTCACAGTGACAAGTGCTGAAAAATGACAATATATAGCAATAATTCTGCTCTCTCCTGCGTGTTGAGCTTTATATAGCACAATATTATGAATATTCTATGTGATTTCTCGTTTTTTTTTTTTAATGTGACGAAAATGTGAAGTTATCTTTACAAAGCATAAAGTCACGCATTGTTATTTTTAACCTTTATGGGGAGAAGGAGCAAATAGCCCACCCACTCAGAAGGAAATAACAATACTTCTTATTAAACATAATTGTTTCCATGGGATTGTAGGGCTGAGATTATAGAGACAATAAAGTTGCCAGCCAAAACGTCACTTCATCTTCTTGCTTTCTAATCACCCATTGTACAGCTGTTTTGCTCACAATGCGGGTGGCAGATCTCTATAATAGGGCTTTAGAATCTCTAAATTTGCTAATGAAAAGTATTTAATCCCTGCTCGCCAAGAGGAATCTTTAATTGCTAAGTCTGTTGGTGTTGCTGTGCTGCAAATGTTATGTAAGGAGCCAGGCTCTGCTCGCAGGCATTCGGACACCATGGTTACCAGTGATGCTATGCATGAGGATTGGGAGCACAAACCCTGAGCTTTCATCCCCACCAGAGCTGGTGGGATAATCAATGATTTGGATCCTTGTCCCAGAAGAAGGATTCCATCTCCTCGCTGAGGCAGTTACCAAAACACAACCCGTAGAAATGGAACTGCTTCACTCCTAATTTAGGGGCTCATCATTACATGTTCTGTCTCATGACTCCTCTTCTGCTGCCTTAGTCACACCAGAGAAAGGAGATCGTGCTGGGAGTTAAAAATCCTGCCTGTGAAATGGAAATGATCATCTGCTAGATTAGAAGGATGGTGAATTTCCAGCAGCAGGAGGAACTGGAAGGTGCAGGTTTGCCACTGAGCATTTCATGGAGGAAATAGAGGCTCTGCAAGACTTGAACCTTCTGGGAGGTCTTGTGCATCTTACACAAGGGCATCCAGAGTTGGGGGGAGAAATCTTTGACTTGCACCTCTGAGTTGTTTTCTTCTGACTGCTCCAACAGACTTACTGGCTGGTGGTACCTGTCTGTGCTACTGAAAGACATCAGATCCTTAGGAATGTTGGGAAGCAGCCAACACTGATGCTCCCAAAGATAACATCTGGCTCCAGAACTGGTGCTAAACCCAAGCATGTGCTGAACTCAGATCTCAATGGGCTCGTGAGCTACTTCTCACCAAATCTGGGATCTCACCTCAGAACTCCATGAGGAGCAGCCTCAGCAGGCTGCCTTCTCTGCTGAGTCCAGTAAGCCCAGCACCCAAGCCCAGAGACACAGCTCCAGATTTATTATCTCTTTGCATTGTGTTTTAGGATTAAAAGCATCAATGAGGAGCAGGAGCTCAAAATGAGAGGTGGAGAATGGAAGACTGTGTGTCTTTGCTCTAAATGCAAGAGTGCATTTTAGCATGAGATGAATTGGAGACTCTCCAGTCTATGAACAAGGTTTCTACTGGTTATAGTGGCAGGCTGGACAACTTAATCCAGATGGAGACATTTGCTTTATAGTCACCTAAAACCAGGGGAGGTGGATCCTATCCCAATATCGTCACCACCAAACAAATGCAAACATTTTTTGATCCCTCTCACTCTTTCTTTTAGCCTTGGTACTTATTTAAAGATCCTAAACAACATGAAGTAGCTCTGCCAGGAGATGGGGCCAGTACCATAAAATATTCACTATGAGGTCAGGTCTCTCTTCAGAGACACGTGAATTCAAGTACCCATGGGTAGAAAACAGTCTGAACCAACACCTACTGCACACACCATGAACATCAAAATTAGTGAATTAATAGACACAAAAAAATACAGATTTTATTTTATTAGTTTGTCACTGTTGCAGTGATTAATTTAACAAATGATCTATTTAACATTTATTTATTTATGCCTTTTATTTAATACTTACAGATATTGACCCAAATATAGATGATCAAGTAGTTGAACCCAGCTCCACAAAATCTTGATGAAATGTAAGATCAAGGTGATAAAAATGCAATGGATTCAGAAAAGTTATGTTGGATTGACTAGCTAGGAATAATCAGTGTGCTATGTATAGAGATGCATAGATATGGAGGCAGCTACATTCATTCCCTTACCAAAAATGATCAAGTGGAAAATAAGGCAGGCTTACTCTTCTAGCACAAATAGTATTTTCTTTTTTCCCTTCAGAGCTCAAGAGAGTATTTCTGTGAATAAACTGGAAATGATAAAAAGTCCCTTTCACTCTCTGATTACTCTTTACTGACACTGCATCAAACATAAAAATAGCCCACAGCCCATATAAAATTCAACAAAGTGCAGATTTTTGACAGCAATCATTTCTGAATTTAGTAATATTTTCCTTTATTTACAGTCAAGAGTGAACCAAGGCAGAAACCACCCCCCCCCACCAGTCCCTTTTATAAAACCACGTTTCACTGCAACAAAATTAAATGATACAGATTTGACAGAGGAGCAAAAGACATGATAACAATATATGTGCATTTTGGGGGGATGGGGGGAAATTAAAGAATGAACTAATTGCATTTTTATCTTTAAAAGAAGTTAATAAATTACCATTTCAAAGTGGGATTTACATATTCCATCACTTTGCAAAGATTAGCTTTTTATTTGATAGTTTTTTTCTTTCTCATTTTTTTATTCAGCTTTTTGGATGAAATACTAAAAAGAAAAAATTAAAAAAAAAAAAGAAAGCCAAAGCCCATTCCTTTGCAGTCATTAAAAGATCCTGTGGCACTTTCCACAAGAGCTGAAAGTGTTTTAAACGTCACTGTCCTGGCAGAAGTCCAACTTGGGTAATTACATTCTGTCCTGCCTCAAAGAAATCCTTTCCTCAAGCTATAATTTCATTTGGAGACATTGTTCCACACTTCTCTGCCTGGAAACGATTGCTCCGTGATCTCAGCTGCCACATTGCAGAGAGGAAATAGCTGCATTTTAGTGCAAGTAAGTGTTTTCTATAGACTCGCTGCCATTCAGACTTCCACACTGTGTATTGGAGGCCAATACACACTCTACAAGCTGCCTGCTCACAGTATGCACCTGGGTGAAGCCCTCAATATGCTGTATACAGTTGACTTCTGTAGGAAATGCACAGAATATTGCACTGGAGTTCACCAAACAGCAACTGCAGTCATTTGTCATTTGCTGTATAAGGGCACCTTATGGTTGCCCCACTCTGTAGCAAGCAAGTTGGAGGTAAATAGAGTTGACAGATTATATCAGTGATTTTCTCTCTGCTAAAATGTTATAATGAATGATGCAGAAATGCAAAATGACTGTATATGCTTCAGAGGAAAATATTGTCCTATAAACACAAGGTGCATCATGATGCTATCATAGAATCTTAGAATATTTAGGGCTGGAAGGGACCTCCAAACATCATTTAGTCCAGATCCCTGCAGTGAGCAGGGACACCCTCAACTAGACCAGGCTGCTCAGAGCCTTGTCCAACCTTACCTTGATTATCTCCAGGGATGGGGCCTCAACCACCTCCCTGAGGAGCCTCTTCCACTGTTATCACTATCACCAACTCCTTTGGCAAGAGCTGAGTCCTCTTCAGATTGACCACAACAAAAGGAGATCTCCCAGTGTCTTTTCAGATTGTCTCCATGGAACTCAAGGTGGAGGTTATTTATTCTCTCAGGGAATGGGAGCATTCTGTCTAATTGCAGACAATGCAAAGATCTACACCTAATCTAAAGCAGGTTTCAAGATCCACTCTTCCATCAATGGAGAGCACAGAGTCCCACGTGTATCATTCCTTCTTAAGATAGGTATCTAAGAATATAACTATGCTGTCAAATCTTGAAGTCACTAGATAAATTATGCAAGATGCTGGAATCCTCATTAGAGGTATCAGGTGAGATGAGCTATACTCAGAATGGGCAAAATCTGCATGTGAATCAAAACACAGGGTGTTAGATGAAAAAAGAACCTGCTGTAGCATAGCATGAGTAGAAGGTGAAAGCTTCTCCCACCCTGACAACTGCACAGCCTTCAACAAGTAGCTACATCAGGACCTAACTATTAACTTCATATCTTAAGAGGCATTTTTCCTTTTGCTGGATGGGACTATGCCAGAAGGATTAAACTCAGACTTCACTAGTTTGGAAAGAGATTATGTCCTTGACTTGATGTCACTATTTTCTTTCCTCCTAATTAAACAGAAAACTCAGCACCAGGGGTAAGAACGAGAAAGCAAGCAAGAGAGAGAGACAGAAAAGAATTAAGGGGAATCTGACCAGAAAAGCCAAACAGTTCAAGTCCTTTAATTTAGTATTTAAAAGCTTTTCTGTGAGTCTGCTTCTCAGAGATATGACTGTTAAAGAAAATGGATTTTCCTTCTTCCAGCCATCCACAATATATGTACATACTTATACACACCCACAAGCACACACGGAGAAATGTACAGAGAGGAGGAGGAGGAGACAAATTTATTCTGAAAAAGATGTTGAAGTTGTATCGAAGGAATAAGATGCAGAAGGAATCTTTTCTGAGAAAATCCATTTTGTGAATCCATGACTAATCCCTGCAGAACACACATACACACGTACACACACAGAAAGGTAAAGAATGGAACAACACAGCAACACTTAAATCACATTCAGCTCTTGGCATGTATACTCAGGATTGCAGCTAACCCCTCCAGTTTGTAAGTTGCCCATCCTTTTTAAAGCCCATTTAAAATGAATGTATTTTACCACTCTCTTAGGAAAATAAAGAACATCCAAACAAACAACAAGAGTCATCTTGTGGAGGGGTAGGGGAGACAAAGACCAGGCCAAGCTAAAGTGGGGAAAGAAAGCTCATGGAAGAGGTTTATCAGACATTCATGGGGGAATGAGCTCTTTCTCCTTCACTTCACACAAATAAGCACTAAAAAAAAGCAGACTGAAACCTTTAGTTACTCCA